>JAADJG010000791.1:0-23357 GCA_012932025.1 Fusarium austroafricanum | reverse complement strand
TTATTATAAAGTAAATTAGGACTTGACTGGGGCAACATGCCAACGCCTCCGCACTCTTCATCGACGCCTACTCGTGACAGTTCTCCCCCCAAAAGAGCGCGCGTAGATGAACCAATTGACAACCCGGATATCCACCAATTTGCGACTCAGACACCAGATATCGACAGCCCGTTCGACAACGACAAGACGCCCAATGCCTTGCCACGAGCCAGAACGATCCCTTTATACAACTTATCTGCTATACCCAGTCTTAGGCAAACCCCCAGCCAATCATCTACCAATGCATCCTCTCGCCGATCTCCCTCGCGTGCGTCCACCAACAGATCCGCCAGTCCTGTCAAGCGTTCCACCCTCGAGGTCCTCAAAAAGCCGCTCCGCTATGTCCCCATTGAGGACGATCCCACTGAGCAGCTCCCTGACGACATTGCCTCTCTCTTCGATAACATCATCAGTATCACTCTACACCGAGAAAGGTTTCTGCCTAGTTCACTCCGTCCAGAATTGACAGCGCTGCATCGCAAGGGAATGATCAGACCTGGATGGTATTTCGACGTTAATGATGGTAAGGCAACGAACCGATACAGGAGCGAGCTTACTGCACTTTGCAATTTCCAAGAGGCGGCCAAGACTTGTAAGAGTGAAGAGGCTGCAGAGGCGACGTGGAATCTTGAGGTCCATGCTCCATTACTGAAGCTGGCCTTTGATCCTTTTCCTTCACTACGTAGGGATCTTCTCACGGCAGCACGCATCAGCAAACCATTTCTTCCCGAGATGCAGGCCGCTACCATGTATGATTATACGCGTGCCAAGATGGTAGACCTGGGCGTTCGCATATGTCCACCGTCAGATATCACACAAACCATCCAACAAGCTCTTATAAGCTTACCGGATAACCAGCGCTGTATCAACCAGACTGTCTATGGGCCAGTCAGAAAGGACCCTATCGCAATGGTTATTGAAACAAAGATTGCGGCAGGAGATTTGGAAGAGGCAAGGCTTAAATTGGGGATCTGGGTTGCATCGTGGCACCAGCGCATAAAGATGCTAATTGGAACTGCCTCCACTAGAGCTGCTACCGCTCCCATTGTCACTCTGCCCTTGATAATTGTCATGGAACATAATTGGCGTTTGCTGTTCGCGTGCGATAGGCAGGACAGAATTGTGAGTATATCTCGTGTCTTGAACTCTCAGTGCCCCGACATGACGGTAGAGCTGCGCTGATCTAGACTTACTCCAGGAAATCCTTGAAGATGTGGCGATAGGAAGTACAGACAGTCTCATTGGATTATACACAATTATGGCGACCTTGCGGTTAATTGGCGCCTGGATGCAAGATAAATATATGACTTGGCTTGAAGGGGCGTTCGGTCATCTGAATTCAGCGACATAGCTTTTCCCGTTGGCTTGCAGACAAAGGTCTCAGTAACGTTGGATCACATGAGATAAGTAACGATAGAATCGAGTGTTTTCATCAGGCGTGTATGTAAAAATACCTCCAGCGAGATGTATTTTGATGACGGTGAATATGGACACTTATCGATTGGCGGGACGGAAATGAGTCGTTTTGACTATGAACGCTGGTTTTGGTATGTGTTGTATTTGACTAGTCGATTCTTGCGAGTGTGCTATGATTTAGTTTCGCTTGGGCCGTACGCATTAGTTCCACCACGCACAGAGAAACAAGGAGTTGATGAGCAAAACTTCATCCCTATTGTCTCTCTTACTTGAAGTAAAAGAGACAGACAACCATCACTCATTAACATGCAAGCAGCAAGTGACATCAAGCTTCAGAATACTATGAGGCAACGAGAACACAGCTCATTACAGATCAGCCATGAGCGTAGGCCATGGTTCTACTTCAGTGGCTGTCTATCACATCGCGGGCAGGATGCTGCTCTGACTGGGTCAGGTCAGGGTCCAAGTCCAGGAATCCCCCAGTCACTCCACAGTCTGGACTTGTCGGCAATCAAGTCCAGTTCCCCGTTCATGATTCTCGAGACGATGGCCTTCTGGGCACATTTACATTACTAGACTTAACTAATTGGTTTGAGAGCAGGCCGATATTGAAGATTACCTTCCTGCCACAATGTCTCACGGGCTATTCGTGCTCCACGTTGTGCAGATAGGATAGCGGGGTAGAGCTGCCACCTATTTTTAGTGACATTAGGCCTCTTTGCACCGCGTCGGTTGTGACATGTGCGTATCTCTCTCTCTCCCACCGCCGCCACTCATGGAGGACACTCTGCCACTCCTCAGGGGAAGAATCTCCCTGGATGATGCTATGAAGGAGGATATCGATATTATTCGGGAGTTATCATACTATGAGAAACGGGACCAATTCTGGATTCACCTCTATACTCAACGCCAACAAATCATCGAGGTCGTATCGCAACATTTGAACATACAACAATCTGATTTCAGCCTCGGTGAAGTCAAGGAATGGATACATGGTAGTTTTAATGCCTGTATTCCTGTTCATATTCTCCAGAGCCCTCGTACTTCTGATCTTCCCACTCGTGTCATTATTCGCTTTCCACTTCCATACAAGGTTGGAGAAGCCTTCTGCCACGGAAATATCGACGAAAAGTTGCGTTCCGAGGCTGCTACGTATATTTGGATACGATAAAACTGTCCTGATGTGCCGGTACCCCGCCTCTTCGGCTTTGGGTTTCCTGGGAAATAATCGGTACGCAACGCTACGCAACGCTACGCTACTCCAGCTAGACTGCCATATATATATGCTAATCGAGTATGTTATTCAGTTCACTATGTTGGGGCGTAGACCATTTTATAGCCGTGCGTTATGGTTAGTTCGTCGCGCTGTGTCGTGGATATACGGTCGCGCGCTCGTCCCGTACGTCCCTCATAGCCGCTATCATCTGGTCGATTTCGGGTATTTAATCCTCGAATATATCGAGGATGGTAAGATGCTATCCGACACTTGGAAAGAGTATCGTCATGACTCAAAGCGTCGGGCGAATCTTTTCCGGGATCTTTCTCGCATCATGCTCAGCCTTGCGAAGCTTCCTTTCCCCAGGATCGGCTCTTGGACAATAGACGACTGTGGCGTCCTAAAACTTGCAAATCGTCCTCTGACTCTTCTCCTTCATCAGCTAGAGAATGCTGAGATCGGGACTGGAATCCCCCGAGATCGTACATACACCTCTATAGAGCCATACCTCTTGGATCTCATCGCCTGTCACGACAACCGTCTTCGACACCAACCTAACTCGATCCACCACCAAAACGACGGCGAGCAGCAATTAGCAGCTTTAACGGCAATGCGAGCCCTTCTTCCCAAGTTTATGGATTCGCGGTTTCGTGAAGGGCCGTTTGTCTACTCGTTGACTGACCTCCACCAGAGCAATGTTTTTGTGGACCAAGATTGGCATATAACTGGCCTCATTGATCTCGAATGGGCGTGTTCGCGGCCTATTGGGATGCTTGGCCCCCCAGACTGGCTTTCCGACCGGAGCCTAGAAGAAATCACTTTCCATTTTAACGACTACTCTTCTTTACACGATGAGTTTGTGGACTCGGTAGAGCGCGAAGGGTTAGAGCTCTACCATACTAACTTCAGTGCCGAGGTCATGCGTGCTAGTTGGGAGACGGGGTCATTTTGGTACTGTCGCGCTTTGGACTCCCCAACGACTTTACTGGCTTTATACATCGATCATCTCCAACCGCGGTTTGCAAAGCTGAGCACTAACGCATGGGCTGAGTTCAGTCATTTACTCATGGCACTATGGGATGTAAATAGTCGATGTTTTGTTTCCTCCAAGATCAAAGAACAGGAGCAATACGCCAACCAAGTAAGGGAAATATTCTCTAAATCGCTGAATGGGGAGAGTAATCCTGAGGCAAGATAGAAAGGAACACAGGCGTCACACATGTCCATAACATGCATTCACAGTACGTGAAGGAATATTGGACAGCTAACAACGAATGATCATCACCGGGACCTACCCATTTACTGCAGTTTATGCAGATTGTGCTGTCTGCTCCCCCCCTTTCCTAAAGGGTCTTATCTAAAGCAGACATAAGGCCGAAAGGTATGCGACTGCATGTTCTTTTTCCTCACGGCCATGCTCTCGGAAGATTCCAAACAGCCTTGCAACTTCAATTAAACGCCGATCATCTTTCGAGATATGGCCAGTTACCCCGTAGAAAGTTTTCCAAAATAATTGCCGAAGGCTGTGATGGTTAGGGTGAAAGTGCCAGTCGGTTCTGGTCTGGATACCAAGGACGACCTCCATACTCGCAAGGGACACACCAAACGGGGCAATCTTTGCGTCGGCCCAATCGATAATGCCTGTGACGAGATGATTAGTCTTCATCCTTCTAGACATCACTCCAGGGTACGACGAAGAGAGAAAAAGGAAAAATGCCACACAGACACTTACCTGTGATATGGCCGGTAGCCTCATCCACATGAATGTTATTCTCCAAGAGATCATCATGCTGGAGAACCATGGGGTAGCTGGACTGGAAGAGCCGTGGAAGCTCTTGGCGAACATCGTCTAGTATTGCTTTAAGCTGGGCAGGCAAGCCTGGAGAAATTTCGTCCAGGATCTCAAAGTACTCGCTAAGTAAGCCAGGAGGCGGCTCCAACGTACAGGCAGGTTTATTGATCCACGCTAAAGCAAAGAATCTACATAAGGCTTTTTGTCAACTAGACATACAATATGAATAGCTATAGACGTGGCATCAGACCTTGCAAAGTCTTGCACAGTTTGCTGCAGACGTTGTTCCATTGTAGGAGCAGGAGAAAAGAACTGACTCCTGACTTGGCAGAAAGCTGGTCCAGGGACAAGATCTGCCACGTACACATAGACTGGCCCAAACATGCCCTGGGACTTACACTCGGGGACAAAATCTCCATAAAGTTGCTTTGCAACCTCAATGTGTCTCATGGGTAGTTGGGAGCGCCGAAACTGGACAACCTGAGCAGCCTCACTTCCAGACACAGTATAGCTGGTCGCACCTTGTACTGGTGTGGCAGAGACGGGACTGCCGAGAAGGTTGGTCGCAAAACAATCAACTTCGTCCCTCGCAAGTCCATGCTCTTTGAAGAAGTTGGCTATCTGGTAGGCTGAGAGTGCATCATAGGCCTCTGGCTTTGCCGCATAACGGGAGATATCCATAGCGACGAAGAGCATTTGCTAGTGACAATGAAAAGTGGAGGTGAAGGGGAGCCTGGCACCTTTATGTACGTACCCCTTAGAGCGGTGACGGACGGCTTGATCCCTGTGGCTAGCCCTCACCTTGCCGAGTCTTCGCCGGAATGCGTCTCAAAAGAGCCGCAGAGGTTAGTGGTCAGTCAGATAAGCGAGAACTCGAATGCTTAACTGTCCGCCTTAGTTTCCGGTTTGGTTAGCGATTTGGCTATCATATTTAAACGCGTCCCTAGCATAGGAGCATAGCCGATCGTATTTCTGTAAGTCAGATTGGTCCCATCAGCATATCTCCACTTGAACGTCTATGGTCCAAGGAGATCTCAGATCTAGATACGATGGCAATCAATATATGGGATGCCAACACACTTCAAGAAGATCCGCTCGGCCATCGATCGGCGTCCGGGTACACTACAGCACCAATCCCCGTATAACTATACAGCACCCCTGTGTCTAGATCCCTATTGTATCCACCGGAGTGCTGCTGTCATGAGCTCAGTCTAGTCTAATTCAGTTCAGTCTAGTGGGATCTAATGCCGGGTCGATCCCGTGGGGGATCTTGGTTCCACTGACTGACTCTTAGGCGGTGTATTATTGGACCTCGCCCCGCCCCTACCTCAGCAGCTACTTAGACGCTTAGATGACTACCTACCTGCCTACCTTACCTACAGCCATAAGCAATTAATTAACACAACACAACACAATACAAACTCACAGCCTTAAACAAATCTCCCCAAAAACAAAACAAACAAAAATCAACATGGCAGCCTCTTCCAACAACCACGCTGGCTTCCAGACGCGTCTCGACTACATTCACAAGCTGCTGTCCGAGCCATTGTTTTTCTCTGCCAAGGCAAGTAAGGAAAATGACGAACATCACACACGGTTATTTTGGTTTGACGCCAATCTCGATTAATCTTTACCGTCTTCCCCACTTCCGAAACTCGTGCTAATCATTTACACCCGCTCAGGATATCGAGCAGACCAACATCACGCCAGTTCAATACGATCCCGACTTCCCCTTCAAGTACAACAACTTTGTATACCGCGTTACCCTCCCCTTCGACGTCAAACTCCCTCGCCGTGTGACGACGGCATCGGACCTCCAGCCAGGCTGCGTGCCCATTCCCCAAGATACCAAGCACTTACTTATCCGGCTCAGCAACCCGGATGCCGCAAGCATGCATCCTGAGACCCGTGTGCAGAACGAGGTCGCCATGATTTCTCTCGCATCGCAAGCCCTTCATCACATCAAGCCCCATATCGTCCCGCGAGTCTTTGGCTGGGGTGCCGCCAGTCACCATCGCCTTGGGTGGATTTCGCAGGAGTTCATGCCTGGCGATGCTCTCGCAGAACCTTTTGCTGAAACCATGTCGCTAGACCAGAAGAAAGGTATCTTGACTCAGATGGCCACGATTCTTAAGGCGCTGCAGGGCTACCCGCTTCCTGAAACCATCCAAGGTTGGGGAGGTGTTACCTTTGACAACAGTGGTGCCATTGTTAGCGCGCCCATGACGAGCGTCGGAGCCGGGCCGTGGTCTTCCCTCCAAGACTCTTTCAGAGGTCGAATCGAGGTGGCTCTCGCCAAAGCCGACAACAGTCCTCATCTACAAGGGTGGCGCGCCAACGGGATCAGAGGCCGCATCCATGATTTTGTCGAGCGTGGTTTGCCGGAACGATTCTCCCAGTTGTCATCCAAGGATGACCGTACAATCATACACGCCGATTTCAGTAAGTTTTTCTCTCTTGATACAACTTCCCAACCCGGATGCACTGACATTGAGATACGTTTAGCTCCCGACAATCTTCTTTATGATCCCGCCACAGGACGCATCACGGCGCTGCTTGATTACGACTTCTCTAACATCCTACACCCGGCATACGAGTTCTTCCGCTCCTTCGGGACCAGTGGCGGCCAACTCTTCGGCTGGTCCTCAAACCCCGAGGCCGCTGCCCTTCGCAATGCCAAACTCACTGGTCAATTTCCGTCACCCCTCCCCACCCCGGTCGCCTCTGCCAATGGACCAGGCATCGACTGGGAGCTTGCCCTCGCATGGGAGACTGAGCTGCAGCGGCTGCAAGTCAAAAGACCCAGCACCATTTCCGGCGTTGAGGGACTTGCCGACGTTGACGAAGTTCTAGGCTTGTTGCTGCCCTGGCGATTGACCAACGAGGACTTCCTGAGGATGAACCAAGACGAGGGTCAGAGGAAGGCGCTTAGACGCATTTCCGAGGAGCAGCTTGTCAGCTTATTGGAGCACATGGGATTCTAGAACCTTTCAGAGTGTCGTATGAATCATTCAATAAGAAAACTCCGTGTTGGTTCAAGATCGGACAACGTCGATGTCGAAATCAAAGCAGCGGCCATGCACACGGACATCAAGATGACTCTGGCGCCTTTATGGCATCTGGTGACTATTAGACGCCATACAATCCAGCAGTCCAAAATGCATTTGTCGGAAATCTCGAGAAGCGTTTCATGGGTTACCTAGATAAGGTCCAAGAGGCAGGAACTGTGGATTTGCCTTCATTTGTCAATCGCCATTCTGCCACTCTCCAGGCCGAGACAGTTATTATCAGGAAGAGCCACTAGAGAAGGCCATTCGGGATGCATTTAGCCCGCCCTCGGGGGAACAGCGAATCTTATTCGAAGAAACTGTGGAGGGTTTTAGAAAGCCGATCGGGTTGGCTTGGAAGAAGCACTGGGACTTGAAGTTGGCGTAACGGCTGTGCATACAACAGACGAGACTTCCATCATGATCAACTACAACCGGAAACGGAGCAATGATGGCGAGTTCAACTTGCAGGTTGTATTGAAATCGTTCCTAATCCTTTCTAGTGAAATCGACTCCGCGTTTTTATCGGGAAGAAGACCAAGACATGGAGATCGAAGTGTGGCAAGCGTACGTATTACATTTGAAACTATGGTTGTCTACGAGCTAATATGTCGGCTTTTCAGGGCTCGCTGTACCATTGCGGCGCCGTCGATTTTTACTGCATATACAGCACCAAACAGTCATACCTTTCAAGATGGCGCACTGAACGAGAACAATCCGGCCCATCTGGTCACTAAGGAAGCTAAAATGGCCTGGTCCAATTTACCTTCCATTGACATGGCTGTGAGCGTTGGATCTGGGCGCTCAAAGGAGCGAGTGGCCGACGACAATGCAATCGACGCACATGTTTGCCACGGATGGCTCCGGAGACTCACCGACAATTACGAAAAGAAGCTGAAACCTGAGCTCCAGTGGGACGAATTTCGCGGGAGCATCAATGAAGAGCAACAATGGCGTTACTATTAGCTCAATGTTGAACTCAGCGGCGCCTTGCCCACCCTATATGATACGGATCGCATCGAGGACATGGACGAGCAGACGAAAAAGTATTTTGGCGCTAAAACAGCTCGTGGGAAGTTGAGTATGCTAGCTAGGCGCGCTATTTCGGCTCTCTTCTACCCAGTACGCACTCATGTTTCGCGCGTGTCAGAGGGTCGCTTCCATGTCAAGAGCCAGATCCTTTGTAGGCTGGCACCTGAATACCAACTACGACTTGTAGACGGCCTACGCTCAGCCGACTGTGTGTTCCAACCAAGTCAACAGCAGCATTACCAAAATCGACGTTGCCCAACAGGAAGCGGAAATAAGGGACAGCAATTCTTTCAAACAGCCAATTGATTGGGAGGTCTCAAATAAGGGTGGAATCTCAGCCTCGTAGGACGGCGTAATCGGTGGTCCATCTGATTGCTGTCATGGCCAACGCTGTACATTCATCTACACCTTAATACTGCATCACGCAAGCTCGTTGCAGACTGTGCCAGTTTGCATTGGCGGATAACAAGCTAATTATTGCTGGTACGTACATAGTCTGTCTTGCTATTATTGATCCCTAATGCTAAACTATCTGCTTAGCGGTTGGCGATGATCGAGTTTCCTACGAATTTTCATTCGGTCGTAACACAACCTTCTATGATGATGAACTCGATATCGTGCTGGATATGTGTCTCGTGGGCGAATGCTCATTGCGTACCCAGGCGACAGTATGCTTCCACGCCCATTGCCACGATTCCCGCTTCTATTCTGTAATGCTGGCATTCCTAGCCGCTACCCACTATACTTACTCTCCGTCCTTGAGTGAGGAGCGACAACGAGCCCGCTACATTTAGCAAGCTCTTGCGTATAATCTGCAACAAGCAAGACTGGCCTTGAGAGCTTCCCACAGAGCTGTGGGCTATGGTCGCTGATCTTCTGGAAGATTGCGCTGCTCTTACAACGCAAGAGCAGCTGCACGGGTGCGACGGCGCTGAAGAATCTACCCTCGACCTAACACAACCTGTATACGCATCGTATGTAAAGACAGACGGTCGAATATATGTCGAGAACCTCGGGAACAGCGCCTGAACCGACACTAAAGGAGGAAGGAATGTTGTATTGCTAGCCCCTGGCATAGACGCCGGGGATAACGAAGGCAAGGATATGTTCGTGGCAGAGGACCATCTCGGTATTCGCCAAATCGTCTTTGTCTCGCCTAGACACTGCGACAAATAGTGCCGTACTCACCCAAGCGCACCAAGCGCGTGGTGGAAATACCTATCTCGGAATGATATTCAATCTACCCTTGCGATAAAGACTGATGTTGGTAGCTTATGACTTGAGTCTCACTCATACTAAGCTGATGCGAAGCAGGGTTTCAAGCTTCGTGACATCAAGGGTGGGCGAAAGGGATCTTTAGCACTTACAACTCGTACCGGCTGGCAAGTCCCGGTTTCCGTTTCACCCCCCGTTATTGATCTCTTGACACTGAAAATACCAGACGCTTACCCAAGCAACCTCTGAATGCGGTTTTTTAACTGCAATGCGCCTGATACTACTGGGTATTTTGTAGCTACTGATGGGGTGAGGACTCTAGCTATCCTATCCTACAAGCAGGATCAACAAGTAGATGCAAGTCCTTTTGAGGATGTTGATGCCCCTATCTGCTTTTGGATGTATATGCCTATTGACAAGGGAGAGTATCTCACTGATATCTGCAGGCAGGCTAGGTGCTTAAAAGTTCGTAGTGAAACTACTGGATTAACAGTAAGATATATTGTTCCCATCTCTCAAGCTAGGCTGATGAATGACCTCAGTTCTCCACGAATCGAGGACGAACTGCTGTATTCGGACTTTATGGATATGAGAATGTCGACCTACGGCGCGTTGCTGCCTTATCTCAGACACCCTGTCGTGTCTATTTCAACCAAGCCGATTTATATAACATACGTGCTGTGGAATTAATTGCTCTGGAGAGTGGCAATGCCGCCACCAACCAAAACAGCATTCCAAGCCTGCTAATGTCTATTTCCCGCTATCCCTACACGTAGAGCAATGAGATTTGAGTCTCCTTGTCGCGTGGCATGCGATACTTGACTCGGGTCTAGACTTGTGTTGATAAGTCCGCCCCTTATCAACCTGTTATTGGCATGCTCCTCCTCTTTTACGCTAATGGCCACCGCGAGTCTGTTGGACAGTATCGATTGGATCGGAATATCGAGCCTATTACTACCGGTGAAGCAGACAGACTTTATATCTATGGTAAACAGACCAAACAAATGGGGGGTATGTGGCGGCTGTCACGACCAGGGCACCACTGAACCAAGCAGAAAACTGTTGGCTTCATGTCGCGCAAGTTGGACTATCGGAGTGGTGGTTCTCCCCTCGACATAGTGTTCTCTTTCGTAACAATTCTCGGCTCAACTGACGCGAGCTATTGCAGGGCGCGGATCAGGCGCGTTTGAAGATTATTAAGGATAATCCAATTGATCTCATGAGGCCTTGGGAGCCTCAAAGGAAACGGTAACACAGCCTCCGGTTACTTACCTAGGGAACCCTCACAATTGACCAGAGAGAGCTTGCCCTCGACCTTGTATCAGCATTGCAAAGTCTTCGAGTCTCAGGTTTGCTTCCTTCCAGTGGCCGCGGCAACCATCTCCGCACCCGGGTACCTATTGAACCTTGCCGCCGCTACGATCAATTCGAACGATAACGACCTCGACCGCATCAAGCCTCTTCTATATGTCGTTGTCGCTGAAAACACCGTCGACGCACTCGTTTGGGAGCAGCTGCGTCTATGCCATTGTCACCGAATTTATCCCACCTCCCGGAACGATAGCATCCTCTGTCCAACAAACAAACCCCATTGCTTCACAGGACATCCCGGCCGGCTTCGCGAACTCCTGAGTACCGTAAAGGTGTTATGAATCAGGCTTCCAGATCCCACGAGATATCATGCTGTCAACGCCAGATGTCCAAGTCTGCTTCATGTCCCACAAATTTACAAGACAAAAGGTACCCATCGACATTCTTCCAATGTACATTCCTGGACGACTTGCGAAGCCAATCTCTGCAACGAGATTCGAGGCGTTTATAATGAATCTCTGGATGTTCTGGCAAAGTATTGTGGGGAAGAGGACCGAGGATATCAGAGGCTTGCTCCAAAAGTTGACTGAAGCCTGTAGATGAACCCCGGCCAGTCCAGCCACCTTGAATAATCTCAGCCAGTACTTGGGCGCCTTGCCCAACACGATAGCGACCTTGGATCAGTTCTGTCCGGATTTTCTTGACATCGCTATATGAACGTGCAGTTGCAAATGGATCGACGCCCGAAAGGATGTAATTCAAGCACGTCGCCAGGTCGAAATGATCCCTCGTAATGTCGTTTGCGTAGTCTGGATGGGAATTATTGATAGCAGATCCGAAGTCAAAGACCTTTAAGCGATTTGTGCTATCGACACCTAGGTTCCGTATTGCAAGGTCGCCATCCGCCCAACCATGCTCCTCGAGCCAGCTGACTGCGTCGAGTAGCTCCAAGGCCCATCGCCTCCGGTCTAATTCAGCCGAGTGAGGCCATGCCACTTCCAATGGTATAAGCCGTTCCAAGAATAGACAATCAAGTTGGTCGGTTTCCAGCCGTCGTGCAATGTTGGTGTGTGGATGTGATTTTAGCATAGCGTATACCGCCAGTTCCTTTTCCAGAGAGATAAAACTTTTGAGTGAGAGATCTAATAGATGTGAATCTGGTTTTTGGGTGACGGTGACGGGGTATTGAAACGGCACTTTGATCACGATATCGCTGTCGATGGTGTAGACAAGACCCTGGGATGGGCCAACGCTCAGGCAGTCCCCAGGGCGATCACTGAATGGTAAAATGGTTTGCATGGCTTTTGGTGTTTGAAGAAGGGAAGAACTAAGGTGTCGGTGTCAGCGAGGGGTTACCTACGAGCTTATATCTTAATCACGGTTGATCTCGGAAAAATTAATGCACCTGCACCCGAGAAAATGTGAAACCTCTTATTCCAGGGGCTCTGCCTACTATAGCAAAGTAACACACCAGTCATTTGGGGTGCCTGTGCGTAACGAGTTATTGTTTAATCTATCTGGATGCCGGGGTGCTCGCGATCATGACGGTGTTAGCTGGACGAAGATAATTCTCCCGTGGGTCAATTCTGGCCGCGGTCTCGTGAGCTTTGTTACCAAGTTCATGAACCAAGGATGGATGTCTAGACGTCGCGAGCCCCTCTACCACTACTGCATTTACTTCATTTTCTTATATCCTGCGTTTTACCCCTCCTTAATGTGCGGGAAAACTTCGTGATAAGGTGGTGGGAGACCCCCCATCGTGTAGGTTATGGCCCCGTCATGTTCCACTTAGACGTATCCTCATGTAAAGCTACCTCTTGTATGTGTACCAGAAAGTCATGTATTTCTTTATAGGTATAACTTGCCCTTGCGAGCCCGAGCTTTACCAAGGAAGTCTAGAATATCCTGTTGAGTACATATACGGGGCGCAGAAATCTTTTTGTCTCTCCTACCCAGAACCAGTTGAGTGTTGAGTGTCTCCCCAGGTCGCCATCAACAGCAATGCTTCCATACCTCCTCACGATGGGCCTTACCCACCAGGCCTACCGCTCATGACACTCTGTTGGTCGTATATTTTCGTACGCAAGAAGATGAGGGCTTATTAGTCACCGTAAGCACCCATGCTGGGCGACCAGTATATTACTGCGGTTGAGTATCGCAGCCCTTTGTCAGCCACTCCGCCTCTGCCTGTGGCTTGACGCTTGGGCTCGTCTAATGTCATAACTCATAAGCACATATGGATGGGATTTAGCAATGGCAGTACAGAGTACTCCGTACGGATACCCCCTCACTTCCTTTTGTCACCAGCGCCTCCAGATCACCAATACCAACGGCAACAGTACAGTCAACAGTATGGACGTGTCCAGCACAGATTTGCTAGAATCCATCAAAAGTGTCGGTTTCCATGCTTGTCTGGACAGTACGATAGGGAGGAAGGTTACTGAGTTTGAAGAGGATGGCTGGCCTATCAAAACACCTGATGGGTTTCAATTTCTTGCACTGCACAGCTTAGAGAACCCTGTCCGTTCAACCTTGAATCATAACTCGAGTTTCGCTAATATGGTCAGGAGTTACACTTTGTCGCTAAATCCATACTCGGTCCGTTCGTCTGGGCGTATAATAAAGTATATCGCAATATTCTTCCACCTGACTTCACCTTCTCCTGGCACTCAGGACCCAAACCAGTGTCTATTGTAGTACAGTTGTGTTCCCCAGGCTCAACGCTCGTTTTCCTTGAGAAGTCGCACCTTCACGCTATCCAGGAAGACGATATGGATGTGGAAACCTCGCAAGACTGGGGCTTGATTGCAGTGCATCAGCAACGCCTGAAGCATTTGAATATGAAGGAGAAGGAGATGACACTTCAAGAAGGTGGATTGTGAGTTATTGCGCGAGATCTTTATCACCTACTAATTGTCATAGTATCATAGCAGACAGCCGACTACGATTTCGGGTCCTTGAAGGTGTCTGTATCAATGTAGGGGTGGTTTCTGAGAATGCATCCCACCATGTGGCGCGCATGGAGCTGCCCTATTCCAAAGAATTCGAAAGGAAGATTGAAGAGCTGAAGTTGCGAGGTTATTATGCTATTAACTATAAATGGATATATCTAAGATGAGGGTTCGATTTAGCTACCATGATCGATTCCACAAGCCAGGTGGTGAGGCCAATCACTTCCTAACCGTTGTTTACATTCATTCCACATTGCCTGGTGTTAAAGTTTACGTTTGCACTGCTGGTTGTGAAAGAAGGCGCTTGATATCTAGATAGAAAAGCATGCTTTGAACATGGAGATTCAGGCTCCCCCATTCATTCAGTTCAAACCTATCAAGAGCGATTATGTATAAATTACGTATTAACTACAGCCTTACCGAAGAGGACAATAATACACCATCAATTCTAAATCCTACCGAATTCTTATAAAATATGTATTTCATCCTCCTCTGATGTCCACTTTGACCTGAGCGTGGTTGTTGGCCGATAACTCTCGGGTTGGCATGAACTGGTCTTGAGAATGATGCGCGTCTTCGTGGGCTTGTTAATCTCAGTCTGAGGGTTAAGCTGAGAGCTTGAACAGCAGCCCTGTCACCATTATCATGCTCTTTTCTCACGTACCGCTGTCCTATTATCAACTTGATCTAGCGCTTCTTTAGTGCTGGCGGAGACTTGATATCACCAACCTCAGATCGACAAGATGCCGTAGTCAACTCCCATTTGATGACCTTCAGGGGCCGGTGTATCTGATACCACTGAGCCAGTGTTGTTGTCCGGCGTATAAGGAGTGGGCAGGCAGCTCTCGATAGTGTCGGCGTCTACTGGTGCGCTGGGAGTTGCCGGAGATGACGCGTTGCAGTTCCCACTATATGTCGCATGAGGAGTTGAGAGGGGTGAGGGGTGATATGTCGCACTTGGTAGAGCCGTTGCATACCGGGTCTTGTACGCCCTCATCTTTCATTGGGCTCTGAGCTATCCCAAGGGCAAACTCCTAAAAGGGCCAACGAATGTTTGGCGGTCGAAGCCAGATTGAGATTCACTAACGAGGAGATGCAGTCCAGTGTTTCCATTGAGTCGCTAATAATTCCAACTTGAGTTAATTCACCCTCTCCCTTCTCGCTACATGGCAATGAGGGAAGCTGAGAATCACTCGGCGTAGGCTGATCCATCGGTTCACGCGACTGAATCACAGGAGAGTAATTGCTGTTGCGGATCCCTTGCTTGTCCTCTGGCATAATTTCATGGCCATGAGCGTCATGCAGGTGATGATAGCAGGCCTTGCTGTTCTCGCCCAAGAAGTTGCACCCAGGACATGACCAGGGCCATTCCTCGTTGTGATCGGTCTCCATATGACATATGGCTTTTATGTCTCGATCGAAGAACTGCATCCTCGTTGCTGGTGGGCTCTGCTTCGACTGCCTACATAAGAGACAGAACGCAGGGTGGACTAGAGTGTGTCTATAAGTGATAGAATCACAGTATTTCAGTGACTCTGTCAAACGCATTTCACAGTGTTTGGGATACTCCTTGGAGTCAAAGAATAGATTGCAGAAATAGCAGAACTTGAGAGTTTCACGTAGAACTGAACGTTTGGCGGCAACTGCCTTTCTCCGGCAATGATGAATATGTTTGCATCGACTCCTCTTGTCGTTGATACTTCAGTTTATGTTAGAGAGAATCGCTCATCTTGAAAGGAATTTCATGCCTTTGCATCTCTTCTGAACAGTAAGGACACCGACCATTCACCGGCTCCTCATGCTCTCGATAAAAGACTGGCGGCGCAGCCAACAGCGACTGCATATCATGCATGGCATCAGTCCTGTCTTGTTGGCTTGCAGGGGAAATCATAATCATCTTCTCAGCAAGCCGACCTCTCTCAGGTCTGAGCTTATGTAAGGGATCGGGGTCCGAGTTTGTTGCTTGTTGGCCATTGAATAAGTTTTCTCTCATCAGTCGCGATGAGCACTCTCGCCGATACTCCTCGAGCTTACGTTTCTCAAATCTTCCTAGTACTTTTTGCCGCTTTTGTCTTGCCTCTTTTTGTACGTTACCATCGGCTTGTAATATCTTCTGGTCCCAAACCAAAAGTTCTGCATCGTGACTGACCTCCTCTTTCAGTGCAGCAGGTAATCGGGTTGACAGGCCCTCTTGTCGAAACTGGGTAAGATCTTGGAAGTATTCGACAGCCCTGTTGTCCGGTTTCTCACGCAGGAAGGCCGACATGCCATCACAGGACGAAATGTCTGCCGTGTAACTTTGTCCAAAGACAGCTTTATCAGCCTGCGTTAAGTGTTGAGACCTCTCCACTTCGGCATATCACTCTGACTCGATTTTAGTAGATAGCTTTGTCTAACAGTATAAGGAGAGGCTTACTGTCGACTTGCTTTCTAACCTCTTGGCGTATCATATGTATCGAGCCGGGGACATCTGTATACCCCGCTTGCATGAAGAATATCTTGAACATGTCCATAAATGTAGATTTAGTTATTGGCTTCATGTCATGGACATGCCCATTATTATTTATGCTTCGACAAGTCGGGAGATGGCGGCACTGTTTGTTCTATTGTACTTGACCTGAACCGCCATTTTCGAGCATTTGAGTCAGGTCATTGGGATTTAGCGCGCTATTAAACACAGCAAGCGTGAGAAGGATAGACATGGAGTCATATCGGAGCATAGGGTGCTGAATATATGAGCTGCCGAAGCTATGGGTACCGGGTTATGGTTGTGTTTCCCATTCCATCCCCTCATTAGGTGCGCACCACGTAGATCCAAATGTTGCATTATAATTAACCTACTTGCAGCCGGCCACCACAACCCCCCAAACGGTGCGGGCATGTCACGGAGCCTGATACAGAGAGAGCCTTTGGGGGGCTGGGGGCTGGGGGCTGGTTTGTCCTTTCAAGAGACTGGCATTTTCATGAGCATGCATGAACAGGCGGAGTAGCGTGAGTTCTTTACGCTGTAAAGAATATGTATGGGAGACCCCCTCGCATTCTTCTGAACCTGGCACTAATCCTCGACATGAGTTGCCTATGCGATAAGCTTCACCGTGAGGATTTCGCGGCCCTAACAAACACAGAAGTCCAGTCCAACTTCCCTTCGTGTTATGTCACCCAAGCTAACCTAGGTAAAAGAGAGAACTTTTAAATAGGCTATTCAATAAAGTTCCTCAGCTTTTTTCACACGCATTGCCTCAATCCCGAAAGAGACGCTCCGAATCACGCAACAACGACATACAGCCGTATCATTCGCAAAAGGTTGATGAATTGGAAAAAAAAAAACATATCCTTGCCCAAACATACAGCAAGTTGTGGACGGAAGCAGGCTAGAAACCGAGCTACAAGACCCAGCTTCTCAAACCGACGTTTATGTTCGCATTTTCCTTGCAGTGGAACAGTCCGACCAGGTCATTGTCCTCAACCAGCTAATTAAACGACTTTACTGCTTCGCATTGGCCTTGATTCATCCAAAAGGGAGCCCCATCGAGCTTATTGTCGAGCGAATTCAACACTCTGTCAGAAATGTACAAAACATCAACCAAAAAGTTTACAACATGCTATGGGTTGGGAGGCAATGGGACAAGATTACTAAAACGCTGGGAGCTATTGCAACCAATGACGAGGTCTCCAATCCTGTCATTGGCGTCTTGCGTCTCCTCGGAAGCGGCTCCACGTTGGTTCTCACGACTCTATGACTACGGCTTCACGCAGAGCTCTCGTCTACTTACACCTCATAGATCAGCGCCCGTCTCCTCAGCTTGGTCTTTGGTCACATTCTCCGCGGCCGACGAGACACGCGTTTATGCCGCTGATCCTATTTGGACAACAAGCGCGTCAAGCTTCGACATGGACCAATAGTGAATCGCTCACAGCGTCGGGTGCAGCTGTCCTGGAATCTACCTCGATCAGCACAGAAGCTAAGCTTTTGTTGATACTACTTAGCTTTCTTTCTGACTCGCATGTCTCTACGGACATGTTTTCCCAGGCAGCCATGCCCCGAAGGGGGTGGGCCACAGATGGCCGGGTTGAGACTTTGTCGTCCGAATGGGTTCTCGGCCATATACTACCAACAAACGCTACACTTCAAGCTGCATTTGATTCACTTGTGGATTTGTCTCTGGTCTCGTCGACAGCAGATGCAACATATTCAGTCAACACTGATACACGAACGATGATCCTGAATACACTACCCGTTGAGCTTCATTCTTTTTGGCGGCAACAAGCCCTGTATGTGGCTTGTGCGGCCATTCCCTGGAAGTATCTACACCCGCCGTTAGTCTTTCTGAGCTATCGGAATTTTCATCTCACTGATCTTCAGTAGGAACCTTGAAATAAGAGAGACCATCAAACCTCATATCATCCACACCCTGGACGCTGTCAGAGATTGCGATGGCTACGAGTCTGTACCAGTTGATTACTTGACCAGGTTGGTCTCAGCTCTCATCGAAGCATCTCGATTCTCTGGCTTGAAATGGAAACGCACAATGATAACAGAGGCACGAAAAATCCTAGGCCACACATCAAATGGCTATCTAGAACTGCTCATTGCACAGAGAGAAGTCTTACTTGATCGGCTATCGAAAGAGCCAGCCACAAGGGTCACATCGAACCAAGACTTACACAACGATCGGCGAACACACTCTGTTTCCGGGTCTGCAGTCATCCAAGAGACATTGAATTACTTCCAAAATGAAAAACTTTCCTTAGCTTTGAACACCATGAACAAATGGAGTCCAATGCAAGGCCAAGTGTCTACTCTTGAGAATATCATTACTTTCCGCATCAACATCCTTCGCGGGAAGATCCTGCGATATCAGGGAAATTTCGAGGAGGCTATTCAGAGTCTACGTTTATCCCAAGACTTGATTGAGGCTCAGAAAGATATCTACTTCGACGAAGACATAGGCGACTTGATTTCTGAGCTTGCTGATACACTCCAGGAACTTGGAGATTTTGCTCAGAGTGAAGCATTACTCAGAACACAATTATCACAGGACAATAATACACCAGCAACCAAAATAATTCTCCAGCTTTCTCTTGCAGAATGTCTCTTTGGTCAACAAAAATTTTCAGGGGCAGAGATGTATTATTCTAACCTCAAGAACTGCGATACCATGACAAAGATGGCACGGCTGCGGTTCTGCATAACTGCCGCTAAGCTATGTCATGTTCAGTCAAACTTGACTGATGCATTTGCTTGGTGGACAGAAGCCCTTCAGGCAATCAACAAGTTTCCTCTGACCAGTGGCAATGCAACATGCATTATTTATCTTTCCTTATGTGACGTTTTGAAACGTCAAGGACAAAGGGATTTAGAATACAGCTCTCAAGTTGAATTGGCTAAGCTTCAGAGCCTGTCATCACACGCTGAGGCAAAATACTGGATTGCAGGGCTAAGACGCTGGCACGAACACATTAGCTCGCCATCATCCTAGCCCAATTATCAATAAAATGCTGGCTGATGAGCCAGCCCATCCACTCTTGCCAGCTCACCGCATTACCGACTCGGTTCATCTTAAGCATGTTGTCCAGCTTGATCTGGCTGTGAGACCTGCAAATACTAATACTGGGATGATGTACCTGACCGGCATGTATGCACCCCATTGATTGATCGGATTTCAACTGCTATGGCTTGCATGAACCAGATTAGAGAGCCACTGTATCGGAATACCACGTGATTCTACAAAGGTTTATTTGCAATGCGAGTGTAGTTGTTCTCCTGGTGGATTAGCGGAAGAAGCGTCTAGGAGTTTTCATGGCAAACAAGCGAAATAATCGAATAAGATGATTGGGGCACACGCAGCACTGCTTTAAAGTTGGACTAACACAAATACGGAGAGCAAAATACGCTGCGTATCTTGACGTAAATCCCTGAATAATAATAATTGACACACGCTCAAGCAGCCGGTGTAAATTGCAAATTGTAAATTGGCTCTCATTTCGTTATCGGTTATCGGTTATCGGTGAGCGGGGCAAATTTGATCCGCCATCAGCCCAGATCCCAAGAAATTCTTCAACGGCAGCAGAAGCTTGAGCTCGATAATGACCCTGCGCCGCGGGTAACCACCGGGTGTCGGATTTAGCCAGCCTTTCTTTCATACGTCTCGATTCTCTAGATTCTCTAGATTCTCTCGATTCTACAAATTCGAAAAAAGGTTCGCCAATGTCTTCCTCGGTATTGGCGCTGCGCCAAAGCGTTCTCGGAGCGGCGAGGGTACAATGTCGATATATGTCGATGCCCTCAAAGGGGAAGATGATACGGGAGATGCAGAAGGCGGCTTATAAGGATGCGAAGAAGACAGATACTCAAACCATGTCGGCAATTCAGAAGAAGGCCAATGATGAGTATTTCAAGGCTGGAGGTGGCCCTCTATTTCCTGGTGAGTGATCTGATATACGCCAATTGAAGCATTGGACTTGGACAGTATAATTGTGACGAGACTCTTTGAACTAACAGCTCAAAAGGAACATTCGTCTCTCTCCCCATTTCCCGTTATCCCTCCGACGTCTCCAGCTTCCTCACCTACTCATGGTACCGATTCCGCCAGTGGGGCTTCGAATACATCTCTCTCCTCCAGATGAAACTCAAGTCCATGCCCAACTGGACAACTCGGCCCAAGTGGAAGATTGCCCGTGGCAAGATTGCGCCCACAGCCAAGAACATGTACATGGAAATGCTTGGGGCCTTCGCTGCTGGTGATAAGGCTGCTATCAACGAGCTATGTCTGGGCCAGTTCGGAAAAAAACTTATCGCCGCTATTGATCGTCGAAATCCTGCTGAAGTTGTTACATTCGAGCTTGTCAAACTCAACAAGACACTAGTGTACCCTCGTGTGATGGGGCACCAGGTTCACAACATCAACCCCCACGATAAGGACCACAGTACAGAACAAGCTATTGTCGCCATCGCTTCAACACAGCGAGTAACAAAGCTCAAGAAGGCCACTGGTGAAATCATACCCGGTAGCACAAAAGTCCAAGACAAGCTGGAGTACGTGGTTCTCTCTCGACAGATCAGCGAGAAGACATTTCAGGCTGGACACTGGCGCATATGGGGAACCATCTCTCCAACAACGCTAGAGTCGTTCAAGGCGGAGGAGGATTGGATAAACAGGGAGCAGGCTAAGCGGGCTGGATGGGATGGACCTACAAAATAAAAAGGTTGAGCTGTATTGATAAGGAATGTGATGTGATACTCATGATAGAGGAGGAGGAGGAGGAAATGTGTAAAATGAGAGTGAATATTGTACGATGAGCATGACTGTACTGTACTATATAATACCTTAGCATTGAAACCGGCGAACGGACGTCTATCAAGTACTTCTCCAATTCAATTCTGGATAATTTTCCGAGATATTTGTTACACTTTGACAAGAATGATCAAAAGAGTGAAAGGGGCAATTGAAACGAATCATGAATAGTCTTGTGGAATCACATAAGAGTTATAATAGCATTCTCAAATAAACAAGATTTCTGAATTTCGTCACAATGAAATACCAATCTATTTCGCATATGTGATGTGAGTACTTTGGAATACGAAATAATATGTGTTAGAATTCGTATCAGTCCTGAATAGTCACTTGGAGGCCAGGAACTCAAACTAACGTCAAGAGACGAGCCGAGATAAAGATCTCTGTGTGGTAACAAGTTCGTATATAAATCTTAAAATCAAGCATATCTCTATACTGCAATCGATGTATTCAAATTAATAACTTTTGCCAGGCATTGCCAACCACAGAGACAAACACCTTACCCCTTCAGTTTCTTGCCAAATATTTATAATGGAACAGAATCCAACGGCATCTGTTCAAAAGTCGTTTAAAAGAACTTGCCAGCGGTCGAAGAAACAAGGTTCTCCGAGGGAACATCCTCCTCCCTGCTTGAAGGACGAAGGTCCACAGGACGGTCCAACGCATCAAATCGATGCCCACGAATCTTGGCATAGATATACTGGAAAGCAATTCGGAGGACAAGAGCACCAAAACCCCAAAGGAGACTGCCAACGGGAGCTGCCACGAAAGCACCAAAGACGCTCCAGTCGTTGGCGTAGAGACCACTCTGCAAGAGGAGAAGTTCACCTGCCTCCTGAGCGTTACCGTAGTAGACACAACCGAAGAGGAAGACGGTGAAAATGCCACCGAGACCACCAACAACGACTTCGAAGCCGCGCCACCAGTAGAACTTATCGACGAGACCAATGACGAGGACTGGGATGGTGGCGGCGGAGATGAGATCAGTGATGAGCCAGATCTGAAGAACGGAGGGAGCCTTGAGAGCAATGGCGATGATGGGGATGATGATGAGAACGACAATGGCACGGATGTACCAGATGTTGAGTCTGTTGCGGAAGAGATCGTTAGAGCCGGAGGAAACCATTGCAGACTGGAGACTGTCAAAGGCAGCTGTGCTCATGGTGACGACCATGACGAGAACGATGCCGATAACCCAGGTGGGGAGAGTCTCAAGAAGGATGAAGAAGGCCACGGAGCCAGAGGTAGAAGTTTGATCAAGAGGCAAAGCTCCAGACCAAACGGCAATGAGACCAGTGGAACCAACGAGTGTGAGGATACACAAGATGACGATGGTGGCGATGGTAGTACCAATTCGAAGATCCTTGTCCGTCTTGGAAGCAAAGGTTCGCAGCCAGAATGACGAGAGAAAGAAGTCGTTGGTCAAGACAGCGACAGGCAGAATGTACAGAAGCTGCCAACCGAGGAGGTTGGATTTGGTTAGTCCAGACTCATCGATGAGAGGTCGCTGGATCTCTGTCTTTGCGCCAATGGTGATGGCGGCAATGATAACAAGACCGATGACCATGGCTCCCTGAACGATATCGGTGATGAAAGAGATTCTAAAACCACCAAGGGCTGCACATGGTTAGATCGTATCTCTGGGTGCAGGCAATGAAACTCACAGGTATAGATTGTAGTGACAACGCACTGAACAATCATGACTGGCAGGGGCTTAAGACCAGTCAAGGCTTGCACAACCTGTCCGATGGCCGAGAGCTCGCCAACCATGTACAAGAACAAGGTGACGAGGGACATGAAGCTCAGATACAGCATAGTGATAACACCATATCGCTGACGAGTCCATTCCGTGAGGACAAAGCCCTCGGGGCATCGTTTTCGGATGATAGGACCAAGATATCCAAAGATGAGCATGGGCAGCGACGACGCAAGAGCGTAAACGAGCATACCCTGGACGCCAGAAATGGTGGCCAACTGGGGATATCCAAAAAGGATGCCAGAGCCGAGAGCTACAAGAGTCAGCTGTCATTCCAACATTAAGGG
>JAADJG010000786.1:0-18792 GCA_012932025.1 Fusarium austroafricanum | reverse complement strand
CATTGCTCGACGGGCTGCAATAGTCGGGCAGGTCGTGGCCATGATCTAAATTTGATCCATCGATCTTTGAGCTATGATCTCCGCAGTTAAGAGGTTCTAGAAGCATTCTGATCACCAGCTGTACCGCGATGAAAAGGGCGAGACAATACAGTCAACTTCCCAAGCGAACCAGCCATATTTATAGCCATAACCGGAGCTGTATTGAGACCGTCCGGCGCTGAGTCTCTTGCAGTGTTTAACGAATCAATGTGATCGCTCTCAGGAGCTCCATTTTCGGCTTTTCTAGATGGAAACAGGTACGAGATAAGAGGTACCAGGCGGGCCACTACTATACTCGACAGCATATTCAATTGATCTAGAACGAAACTAATATCCAGTGAATACTTCTCGGAAGAGTCTGGTGTTCCCAATCAAGTCTTTCCGAACTTCCTTAAAGAATAAGGATATGAATAGAGCCCGGCGTGATCCTGCAGACTTGAAGGCAACAGTCGATACAAGCATTCCCACGGAGTACCTTTGGCCCGCTTATACAAGAAAGTGAGAAAGCGCGAAGCATATCGGAACCTGCTGTTGCAATAACTTCGACATCAGAAGTGGATTCGTACGCACTAGAATGGTCATGCCAAGGGGCAGCGTAGCGGCAGAATCTGTCCGGCCGTGAAAGTTTTGCATCGCGACTGTGGGGACATCCGCTCAACAGAAGCGTGTCAGCGGGGGATGATAATAATAACAGTGGATTCGCTTTCATTATGAAAGATGGTCTGTTGCTGTCTCGCACCATGAGATAGAGTTCAATATGCTTGTTGTCCTGAGTGTCGACGCCCCATGATACTTGCAGTGTCGGAAATATTTCCTTTGCTTCTGTGACTTCAAGCGAGGGGGAAATTTGAGGGTGCTCATGTTGATCAAGTCTTGAGGTATCCAGATCTAGGCAAGACACAACATCATAAGCCAAGCCATCTCGCCTCAGAGTTCCTGGCAACACACAGAGCCGGAGATAACCTTGGCGTTCGAATCGGAGCGTCTCTAGAAGTAGGGGATAAATCACCTGTCCTCTTTTGGAGGTCATGATTAAACTGCGATATTCGTCATCAATCTCGCCATGGCCAACTAGGCTTCTGGCCCAATCCCAGACATCCATTACATCGAAGTACGATTCATCAGCGTCTTCGCTTGTTCCTGACTCAAGAATATCAGACATTTCTAGTAGGATGCCATGGCCCCGAGACCTATCTCTCGACGCAAAAAGATGTAGCGAAGATGGATGGTCAAGTAGCGAGAAGGCGAGAAGATCCAGTATCAAGAATGCCAAGGATCGAAAAAATTCCGTCTGGAGACACCATTCGTTGCTGATATACTGTTGGAAGGGAGACTGACAACAGTTTTCGCAAGCACAGTTGTCCTCCAAGCTTTTTAAATGAAGTTTAACTCGTGGAAGTTCAGAGATTGTGAAGCCTGTAGGTAAAGCCTTAAAGTGTATTTTGTTCCCTTTACTGTGAAGATTGAGAAAGTTGTTGCAAGCTGTTTCAATTGTATGCATGGCTGGAAATGGACTGATGAAGAAGTCCTTGGCTGGGTCACTAGAGGATCGAGCCCAACGTGTCGAGCTGCTTTCTCGGCACAGCCTTTCGTAATCCCCACATATTAGAGATAGGATCTGTGGAATGGCCCCGTTGATGGCCTCCACAATTGTCGTCATCATTTTCTCGTTGTATTTGGGATCTCCGTAGTGCTTCAAGCCAAGATCATGGAGGAGCCATTCGGCGTACCCCTCGGCTGTGATCATAAACCGTAAAGGTTTTTGGTCAGTCGGCCCCAAAAGCTGAGTTATATCCTCCATTTGGCTATGAATGATAGCGACGAGGGATCCTTGCGTGTCGCTATCTTCATCCAAGATAATAGCCTTTACTGACAGGCCTGCATTTTCTTGCGGAAGGACTGGTTCACGACAGCCCTCCATATATATCGAAGGATGAACTCCCAGGCACCATTCAACAAAAGCTAGGATCCAGGGAACCGATCCGCCGATCCTGAGCGTAATTCCGATCACAGTGGAATCGCCAAGTCGGGCCACGTGGCGGAACACATCGATTAGCCCAGCGATCGCTGCTGGAGAAGGTGCCCCTAATAAGAGTTTCTGCGATATCTTCTCCCTTATATCGGGCATAGTCGAGAATCGACTTGCCTGCGAGATAGTGGTTTGAGTTTGTAATGCGCCTCCGACCAGTAACTGATAACCAAGAACAATATCGGTAAAACCACAACGCTCCGACCGAGGTAAGAGAGCCACCAAGAGGTCTTTCACAGATGGCAGCGGTGGTACCTCTGTACGCTTCAGCGGTGTTCGTTTTAATTCGATATCCAAGACTTGCGAGCCGGAGTAAGGCCCAATGGTTGTAACAAGCGCAGCGGCCAGGGCAAGGAAGCGAATCCCAGCTTCACTGCCTGAAAACTCAACGGCACAGTCTTTAGAGAAGGATCCAACAGATCCTTTCAGCCAGTCGATCGTGACCGGATCTGGCGTGGATATCATGTTCTGCTTGACTCTTCTTATTGTCTCAGGCGCTACTGCGAAGCTATCCCCGACTTCCCAACAAGCGATTATGACTTGGGTTTGAACATTATCGTGTGAAGCCGTAGCGAACATCCGTCGGATGAAGTCCCAACTAAGCCGCGAGCTCGGATCGAGCGGCGAGGGAAGTTCAGCAAGCCAGCTTCTGGGCATTCTGAACGAGGCTTGAGCTAGCTAAAGAGTATAAGAAGTCAAGACGTTTTCTATCATGAATTGTAACTCACTGAAATAATAAGTGCGACAACCCTAAGCTCACAATCCAAAGCATAACACCTGTTGCGTTGGGCAAACAACTGGTCAGGATCTTCTGTTCATGAAGGGAAACAATGACGCGAGTATGCAAGGTGGGGTAAGCGCGACTTTTTATCCTGGTTGGACGAAATTGCGCTAATCATTTTCGGCAAGCTCCAACTAAAAACAATTTGAAAGCGATCCACTCGTTCTGTTACATACTCGTTCGTATACAGGACTGCATACCTGTGCAATTCAGATCATCACCAGGAGCTGCATAAACGCTGAGCGGTCTACACGAACAAAAGCTCAAGTATGTAGTACCAACCACATGAGATTCGCTCCTCTTTTGCCTTACTGGATCTTGAGTTGAACTAATTACAGACAGCCAATCAATCACATTCGTAAATTTGACGCGCGGCTCGCCTAGAGAAAACAGGCTGAGGACATTTGCACTTGAGCTGGAGCGTCAGCAAAACAAACATCCCAGTCACGAACGACCTTGCCATGTGAAATTTTACTTCTCACCAGCCGAGGCGGTGGCGCCAGTGTCTCACCCAAGGTTCCGTCTATCTCAACCTGAGTCGGCGGTCGTAACGGTGGAATATGAGCTCACTATCTGCGGTCTTGCGCTTATTTATCTACAAAGCGAATTGTTTCCTGCAGTTTTTGCACACAAGGAAGAGTGGTAGAGTCAATAATATTGTTGGCTGTAGAGTTAAACTCTGTTGGAGAGGGGGGACCCAAAACTGGGTTTAGGCCCAGGACTGCGGCGTAGCCGAGCCGAGATCCGTGGTCCCAAAAACGAGCTCCTACACCTCGCTCAACTCCTTGCTCAGCTCATCTCAGCCTCAGGTCCGGAAACCACAGCCTTTGCTCAGCCTAAAACTGCAGCAACACAGCTCTGGGAATGGATATGGAATTTGGTGTGCTTGAGTTTTGTCTCCGAGTATATTGGTAGGTATTTCAAAGTCAAACGCTCAAGACTTCCAGTAGAAACGGGCGTTTCTATACCGCACATTGACATATCCTCCACTCCTTCGCACCACCATGAAGCGAATCACGTTCACGTTATGGTGCTCGCAACATGTCGTCACGACATTGACACATACTGTTCTAGATAACGGAGCATCTAAAATAAGAAGATAGTCAGAATCCCGCAAGACAGGTGATGGATGAAATCAAGACATTCTTACTTTCTGGGGGCACTTTTTGCAGAGCACATCTACTTTATGCCTTGTCTTATGACCTCCGAGCCAGGTAATGTAGATCATCAGGGTTTCTGCGCTGTTTCCCTCGCAGCCATCGATATGGAAAGCTTCATGTTCCCAACTACCTCGCGGAGGTTCCCATGCCGACTTTGCTATGCGGCCTGAGGGGACAGTTCGATGGCGTTCATTACTCCTGCCACGTCCAGTGCCACCCGTAGCGCCCGATGGACTTGGTTTCTTCTTCGCAGACCTTCGAACTCTCTTCTGCCGCTTGGCGAGGCTTTCGAAATATTCTTTCACCAACATGTCGCCTTCGATTCTGTCTCCGCATTTCAAGGGTCAGCTAGGCGGAGCGTGAGGGCAGGAAACAGGCAACTGACTCGAGATTCGTCTGGGGCTCCCATGTCCACTCTTTGCTGCTCTCATAGCCTTGCCACTTCACTTGGAAATACGTGCAGCCCTGGTATCTATCAGTGTCATGCCAGCCTAGAGTGTTAGAGGCGATGATGGCCTAAGCGAAAATATTCGTCTAACCTAGGTCGTCCCTGAAATACGAGGAGCAGCAGAAGGTAAACAATCAAGGGTTTAGGTGACGCGGTAAACGCAACGAACAAGGTCGAAAACAAACGAGAAAAACTGAATATAGCCCTTACATCTTTATCAACGAAGTGATCCTGGATAGAATCTACTAAGTATCTAAATAAAATCAGTATGAATATAGCAGTCCAGGCTACATGATGTTAGAAAAACAGGTGACAAATGTTTCACTTACATGCTGTCATTTTCATGGTTATGATTTGTTTTAGCCATAATGGTCGTGTGTCCGGTTTAAAAAGACTTGAATACTGTGCTATAGCGTGTTTTCACCTGGATGAGAGTAGAGTAATCGGAAAGACAACATGGTATCGCAGAAAATACGATCATGAACAATAGAAAAGGTGATCATTGAGTCGAACAGGAAGAAAGAAGGAGACTATCCCGATTCTCTTAGTGAACAAATCCAAGATTGAAAGCAAAAATGGCCGTAGGATAGTAATACACCTAGATGGGAAAGGTCCCTAAATTGCCATGGGCCGATTCTTGACGTTCTCAAGAGCCCCGAACGGGCCCACAACTCGACGAGAAGATCCCCTAATAGGCAATGGAAGTAAAAGACTCCAAAATCATTTTTGGCCGGTCTAATTTTCTTTGGATTATTACATTCAGTCCTAGACTACAGCGTATATTGAAGCATATTGCGCGGAGTATATAAACGATGGAGCCCATGCTGTTTCGTGTCTTGAGCCTGCCCCGTTATCTGCTTGTTTCGGAAAGCCGCTCCTGTGGATACACGATAGCAGTCAAGTTCACGTGCACCATTAATCCAACTCTCGCCATGAACTTTAAAATCCTCTCGTGGAGCTTTATACTTATCCAAAGCGTTATGGCACTACCAATTTCTATGCATGAGCGAGAATTGTTAGCAAGTCGAACAGATACAAAAGGCAAAGACCAGTGCGTGGAAGAGTTGAAATTCTCAGAAGGTACTTCGGATACACTCAAAGCCATTGCTTGCCTTCTGCATAGTTCCTTTCCTTGAATGCAGCGGCTGAAGACCCGAATTGAGAGTCGATACAAGGAACAAGAAATAGAAAAAAAAAAAAAAAGAAAAAAAAACACCTCGAAGTGGGGGAACCTTTTTTTTGCACCAGATGACGAATTTTGACACACAAGTAGCCGATATGTACTTGATATATTCGGAATTTAATCTAAAATAGAGTACTATCGCTTCATCCTCGCTTTGCGCAAGATGTATATTCCCGTAGCTCCCAGGCTCTTGTGGTAGAAGCATGCAAGGTGGAAGTACCGTAAGTCGGCCACTAGCTACGGATTCTTACGCCGAAATTGACCGCTTGTGGTCATACACAGGATCTTTGTTCCGTATCTTGGACATTCAGTGATCAGTAGAGAAAGGCCAAATTTGATCCAAAACTTTGAGTCCAATAAAGCCAAGAAGCCGATATAATGATTTACAATAAATAGTCTTTGACTGTAGAACTGTTGGATTCGCCTTAGGTCCTGAACGACAACGGGAAAAAACGAGCGTTCCCTCAGTTTGTTTGCAAGAGGCTGTTTTAATCAATTCCCGAGGCTATCAATCGCCATGAGAACACGATCACGGAAAAGTTGCGCTACCAAGAGCGGCATTACTGACGCTGGAGGCCATTCATCCCCGCAAAACAAAGGGCCCAGCATCCAATGGGATTGTGCTGACATAGATCACATGGAATTTGACGAATCAACAAGTACGTATCACGTTTTTCTCAAATGGCCAAATGGAGATGTATCAGAACATCCGAGAGAGGAGATTTACGAAAAGTGTCCTCAACAGGTAGGTCAGAACCAATTCAGCAGCCTGCGGTTACAATCTCATAATTTCATCAGATGCTTAGATTCTACATCAGACACATCAAGTTCGTTTGAAGGAATGGGAACTTTGAGTAATACTGTAGTTGGCACAAGCAAGTCATCTACTTTGTGAGTCAGATGCACGGAGGATAGATACAACCATCCTTCATCATTTGACAGTACAATACAATACAATACAATTTATTACTCCCGGCGGCTTGTGTTGACCGATAGCATATTATTCACCAATGCTTACATACAATGTCTACTGTAGGCTCGTCAAGTCATCCATACCCTAATCAGTCTCTGCCTAACATCCCATTCTCTCAATATCGTTGTGTCTCCATATCATCCACAATTCGCTATCGGCTATAGCGTCCTTAACTCTCTTGGAGTGCATTTTGACTCTCGATTGGGCAAGTTTGGTGATAAGGTGGTGGGCAAACCTCGTGGCAAGGTACTTCCTGGTAAGGTGGCAGGCTCACTTGAGCCAGACCAGCTGCAGCCGTCGTTGCAAATGTCGGTCCGGCGAAACTGATCGTTGCAAGCCGATTTGCCTTCTCAAGACGACAGGAGCACCATGGGCCTTTGTGTAAGTCATTTTTGTGCAAGTCATGTGATTTATCCCACCATAGACATGCGGTAACCCTCATCGCATTCCACTTAGACGTATCCTCAAGTAAAGGCACTTCATGCACCTTCTCTAAGAAATCTCGAACTTTTTCACAGCGACAGCGCTTTGTATGAACCTGAGTATCCCTAAGGAATTTAAGGATATCTTCAGATGCAAGAACTCTCCTGTCTTCAAAGGCCACCGGATTGCCCTGGTTATCCAATACCTTGTGTCTTCTCCAGAGCCACGCATGCGCCAGGAGCGAGATTAGAAGTCTTCGCCGAGCATAGTGTAGTCTCTGCTGTTCTTCCGGGACTTTTAGACTTGGCGAGTAAAAGAGATTGACCATAAATGAAGATACTTTCTGCACACCCATTTTAAGGGACCCTTCATCTATCACTTTAAGAGAGAAAGAGCCATCCTTATTTAAGAAGATTGTAAAGGCAACAAGCCATGGAACAGGCTTGAGGTTCTCTAATGACTCAAGCTCTCTTATGATGGCGTCTCTCATTTCTTGAGAGCCGCGGTAAATCGGCGCGCAAAACAACTTTTCTGGCAGCGATAGCATCTGTAAAATGTAGATACAAGGAAGTATAAAGGAATATCATTAAGTCTACGTCCAGTACACGACGTACCATCTGATCATCTGGCTATTTATAATGAGACTTAGGCCTGGCCAACAGCTTGCATGTCATCCGAACTGCGGCGACAAAAGAATATGCTGTCGCGGCCTCAGCTTCCCGCGTGACGGCAATACATGACCTGTCTATTCTTCCCTATTCTGATTTCCAAACTTGAAATACACTACACCTATTTGCTTATTGATGCAATATGTATGCAAATTCGTTGATAGGTGAATATGTCTCTCGATTAGAACTGGTCAAATCTTCTAGAGGATAGACAGCCAGAAGAGGCCGGTCTCAAGACGGGGCTATTGATGCCCGAGCGCTAAGGCACAACCATGCTGTTGGGGCCGGAAAAGGACAGGGGCCGTATTCGTTACTCGTCGGACTAGCCATGCATGCACTGTGTGTCTGTCACAGCTAAGCTGGTTTTTTTTTCTTCTTCTTTTTCTTTTGGCTATTCCCAGCAAAATTAGGATGATAGCTTACTAACGCTGAACCCATACCCCCTCCCCCACACTCTATGAGGATGTAGAGGGCTAGGTTATCGAAATACGAAACAGCACACTCTACCGGTCACACCCAACATGGACATACCCCTATCTTCACAATCGACTGCCAAATTGATCAGATTCTCGATAAAGATGATAAACAAGCACTAAAAATATCGATTTGTCAGCCGAATTGGCATGCGATACCTTGCATTCAACGACGTTGCGCGTGGGATTTCGCTGCAGCAAACTACCCTGAAGAGTTGTTTAGAAAAGAAGCTAGAAGGAGAAATGAGGACCGGACTTTCGGCTTGGATTTCTCTACACGTCATTTCGTAACTGGCGTTGCTGCCCAGACGGCAAATATGTTATCATCCGACGGTTACTGTTCCTAAGGCGACGTACTTTTTTAGGCTTTTCTTTCATCTACTACAGCTAAATCTATAATTGCCTTGCGTGTTTGTGCTTCACAAAGGTTATTGATTGAAACTTTTGTACACGATATCTTCCTTGCCTTTGAAAATGGCATCGTCGTCTTCATGTCTTTACCCTCTCCTTTTCCCGAAGTTCGCAGCAGCTACGCCCAGCGTTCGAAACTTCAGAGACAAACTTTTGCTTGGGCCGATGCGGCGAAGTATAGGGCAGTTGGCCTAGCATGATCTCCTCATTACCTACGGAGATTATCTGTATGATAGCAAAGTTATGCTCGCTTGGTAGTCAGGCTTCGCTCTCACAGTCGTGCCGCATGCTCTACAGCATTTGCAAACCCAAACTGTACAGAAATGACGTCATAAACCACGGATCCTCGTCCGTGTTTCATGCTATCGTCCACTGCCGAGACCGACATGATGCGTTGAGGATCCTTGCAGCGGCAAAAGAGGGCGGAGCCGACTTTGGAAAATGCCAGGACGCTAAGAAATCCCATCCTCTGTCCTTTTATCGCATCGACGCAACTCTCTTTTCGCCACTTCATCTGGCCGCACGGAGAGGATTGGATGATATCGTTAGCTATCTCATCGACCAGGGTCTTGATGTCGATGACAAAGAGGGCCTGCATCTCACCCGAAAGACACCACTTATGGAAGCGATCCTCAACCATCAAGAAACGACAGCTGTGCTGATAGTCCGGCGAGGCGCTTCGCGAGGCCTATGTCCTCCAAACTTGGAGGCATTCCAGGCAAGCATACGAGAAGGTCTGACATGCTTGGTAAGGATCATCGTGGAGCAGCATGAAGTGGATGTCAATGCCGAATTAGGATACGGATGTACGCCTTTGGTGTTGGCTGTCTGTCATCGAAAACGATCGATGATACCGACTTTACTGGAATTGGGCGCCCGTGCGCTACCTGCGATGCGGAGATTTTGCAGTGACAACGCATTCTTATCTATTCTTTGGATACTAGACTCGGGCTCCTCAGTTCTGCGGGGGGGCCTAAAAATCGACGAGACACTGGAGATCATCTTCTCAATTGCCACAGAGCGGGTGTCACCAGCCCAGAAGAATCAGCAGATTCTTGCTTTGGAGAGGCTTCAGAAATTACTTTGCCAAGATAGACAAAGTCTTGGCAATGCCACGGTATCTTCAGCCAAAGAGTTTGGAGATTTCATGGATGCCCTCTTGCAGATGGTATTATCTGTTGATCACACAGACGCACGCCTCGCCAGACTGTTCCAGAGCTGGGGTGCGAGAATCCAGACAGGAATTTTTCTTCAATTATCCAAGATCTTGGGTTCTTCACTTTTCACCGAGAATATCCGGCGTTGCCTCCGCCAACATCCTGGGCTGCTTCACTGTTTCGATTTCGTGCATGATTATTCTTTACATTGTCCAAGTCCAACGAGAGGCTGGGCAGTCAGCTACTTTCTCTATCGAGTGCCCAGCTACGCCATAAGTCTGGTGCAAGAACTGAAGCAGCATGATCTTCCTTTAACTCGGAGAGGCGTCGAGATGTTGGACCTATCTAGTTTGGAAAACGGAAACGCACCAGGATAGGGCACCAGCCCAGTCTGGATTTGATGGCTTAGCGTAAAGGCAACGACCATGTCCGCAGGCGCCGAAGGAACAAATATACCCGTGGACTAGGCTCAAATTTGAGACTTGAATACTAACTGCGGTACAAGATGCTGGCTTCTCCCCCTTTCATTCGCTTACAACTTGTATAGGGGCTCAAAGGTGCCATGCCAAGTGTTAGCGACTCTGCTCCAACATTAGTAGTCTCTAAAGAACCTATGAGCTCACCAATCACTCGGAAGGATGACAAAAGCAAAATGGGCGCCAAAGCCAAAATTCTACACTGGGATGTGTTGTTCAGAAAAAGTAGCCTTATTTCGAAATTCTTCTTTTCTGATGCCACAAAACCGTCATGATTTCTATCTACGGCGACACAAGGATAGGTACAGCACTTTCCACCAACTCCCAAAAGGATGCTAGTTGCCTTAGTCCTCTGAATCCGTCTGGGTAATCCTGTCTTCATCTACAGCACGCTCTTCGCTAGGAGTACAAGGGATGACTTGTGAACATGGGGAATGTAGTCCATGCGATCCGCTTGGTCCCGTTGGCGTATTGGGTGGGGTATTTATGGTGAGTGAGACGCTGCCAATGTATATCGGAGCCTGTCTTTGTCTGTAGGGATGATATCTGGGTCTCTTGCGCTGGCGAACAAGGCGGTTGAGTTTACGAATATCTCTACTCAACTTCTCTATCTTCATTGCCAATTGAAGCAATTCCGCAGGTTCAATAGACCTTTTACAGGCCTCACCAAGTTGGGCTGAGCATAGACCTTGACCAGCATTGTGAGTACTTTCAAGATAACCGCTAGAAGTTGGATCGGTTGCCGTTGAGCTGACATCAAAAGATCTAGCGGCTTGGCCAGGACACGGATCTTCCATGAGCGAGGTCCACGGGATGTCGGATTGCTGGCTGAAACTCATGGCGGTATGATCGTTTGTAGGCTTGATTGCGCAGAATTGCAAGTGGATAGACGTAGTGACAGCAGATATAGAGATGGTGAAACGGGGGATGCATGGGAAACAAATTATGATCTTCTGCAAGGCCGACCGTTCGTCACCTTTTAAATAGGGCCATCCCTTTGCTGTATCTTTACACCTCCTGAGTCGAATTATCAGTATCAGCAGGATTGATTCTGCATATCAGCCCTTAGGTCGCTAGGACCTAGATCCGCTTGCCTTTCCTGTTACATTTCTCCCCTGTCAAGTATGACATGTTACCTGTATGGTGTGCTTCTACAGTTGAAATTCACGCAACTCCTTGAGTCACCTTACCTTTACTACTTGAAACACACATCCAATCCCAAATCAAGCTATCCCTAGTACCCAAGACGATACCACATCATCTCCCAGAGATTGAGGGGGCCCATGCAAAGTGAAGTTGATCGAGCCTAAGAATCTCTCAACCTGGCCCTGGTCTCGGGGCAAACTTCGCTTTATGGTGAGGATTCGGCTCTGCATAAGGCGGCACCCAGATGGGCTATGGGGTGAGCGAGACTTAGTGCACCTGAGGACTCGGTTCAGCATCAGCATACATTCACGAGACAGCCGAGGATTCAGAATGGTAACTGCTTGGTGAGAAAGAGACAGTGGAGTCAGGCTGAGTGTTGTCCCGACCATGGGTTTGACGCCCACTGCGGTACACTGAAGAATAATTTTTAAAGGCCTGAGAGCCTTCTTACCGGGATCCCTGGGAGCAAAGAGGTTCCTTACCGGTTATTGGAGCCGATCTATACAGCTTCATCAAGGGGGGGACGTTGGGCTACTAAAAAACAACCTGACGGTACAATGCTGCGCCGTCGTATCCTTGGTTGGTGTGGTGGGGCATCCAATGAGATGCGATCCTCCTCACTTGACTGTTAACTACATTCTTCTTTATTCTTCACCTGTGATCCCATCCCACACGATGTGTTGGATGTATGGCGGACCTGTTTAAGTCATCCCCGAACGGGATTGGTGGTCACCGCTCGGTCATAATTACTCCGGCCCCACCTCAGCCATCTCCGGCCCTAGCTAGGAGACTTGCTTATTCACCCAATATGTCAAGCGTACATTATACCCATACTTGTATCCTTGTTTCCTGACTCCTGAGTAACGTGGTGAAGAACATAAATATCTATTAATACCCAGACTTCTCAAGATTTCGAGCAGTCTGGTATCCTTGCTGCTAACATCTCGCAATGCCTCGTACCCAAGATAATTGTCGTGTAGGTTCGCCATGCACCTACCAGCAACCTCCTTTTTTTCTACTGCCACCCATCGAACTCCAGCAACCACAGTCCAACTCGCAAGCTTACTATCCTCAACTGATCAGCTCTCGCTATGGAAATAATCTAAGGGAATTCGCTACGCCGTCATGCATCGACCTGTTGAGACAGTGCGGCGAAGGTGGTCCGATCTGCTGTTGGCTGGCATGTGGATACTATGTAAGGAGCTGTGCTCCTCTCAAACACATGTAACTTAGAACTAACAACAACACAATCAACCCATTTACTTCAACAGGTTATGAGCCCGGAGGGCACTACCTTTTCTCCAACCGCAAAGCTGAGTGTTTTCTGTCTTCTTTTCTATTTTTCCTAGACAGCACAAGAAGTCGAAAGGCTTCCTTCCACTGCGCATGCACATTCAGCTTACCTGGAGCTATTTTTCCTTCAATGGCTATTTCATGGAGTTTGGAAATCAGCTAACAGGATATGTCTAGAAACCTTTCCAGAAGGACCCTTTGGCCCTCAATCCAAGACACCGAATTTGAATCGTCAATCTCAAATAACTGAGAGACTTTAGATTGAGTCTGGCTGACGAACTTGCCGAACCAGACCGGTCCCTTAGTCTGAGATTGCTGAGACTCCTCGGTCGGGCGACCTGCTTCCTCATAGACCAAGGCCGCCTGAAACGTGGTTTGTGACATGACCGATCTCAGATCATCGTCTCTTCTCCAGACAGCGGGAATGATACAAATGACTGAGACCGCTATGCGTTTCACCTTTCGGATAGTCTCTATCCGGCTCGGATAACCACTATCTGTGCGGCATTATCATGTTGCCTGACGAAGGAAAGACTCCTCCCCAAGCCTCGACCAAAGAATTGTCGATAGTCGTCTGCCCCTCTGTACCTTAATCGTCAGCCTCCCCGAGAATCCATCATGTCCCTTTCCAAGGAATCGCTCAACCTCGTGGGCAGCTCGGGCACCATTCCAAAGCTGGAGCAAACCAGCCACTGGCTGACCTGGAAGAGAGAAATGCTCGACCTTCTGGACATGTGTGGATATGGAGATCTTCTGACTAGGAACGCTCAACCACCAACAGAGGGGAACGATCTCGCAACTCAGATTGAGGCCTGGAGGAGCCGCCAGGATCGAGCATGCGGCGCCATTCGAAGTCGGCTCGGCTACAACGCCCGAGTGTTTACCACGGGGATCCTGACGGCGCAAGACATGATGAGTCACCTTGAAACCCGGTATCGCCCCGTTGGAAGCGCCATCTTCCAAGAGCTCGACCGCAGATATCAAGAACTCACCCTTGACTCTTGCGATTCAGTTATGGAATACGCAAACAAGCTTCGTCAAGTAAGGGCTGAACTCTTGGAGATGGATGAAATCTGCCAGATCGGGGAACCACACTTTGTCAACAAGTTCCTCTGCGGACTTGGCCCAGACTATGAAGTGTTCCTCACCGCATTCAATCAGAATCATAACATCCTTCCTATCCGAGATCCAAACAATCGTAACGTTATTCTCAAAGAGGCCGTTACGTTCGAAACGGCCATCTTTGCCGCATCTCAGGAAGAGGACAGACAAAGAGGAGCCACTGCAAGGATTGCACATAGAGCCATGGTGGCCCAGGGCACCCCATGCTGTGGACACTGCGGAAGAAAAGGGCATGGCAAGTCAACTTGCTGGAAGCTTCACCCCGAACTCAGAAGAGAGCGTAGCAAAGCTGGTTACGAGAGACGACAACGGAAAATGCAGAATCGAGAGAAGGACAGGGAGAAGACGACTGATGAACTGGGATCTGCCACGTATGCAACTCCTACATACCTTCAACCTGATCAAGCTCGACTGGCTCTCTGGCAAAATGACTTCCAAGGCCACCTTGGATTAATTGGCTCGTCATTCGGACCGTCTGGTCTCCAGGCATCCCTCCAAGCTCGGGCCCTCGAACGGATCCACGTCTTGGATAGTGGCGCCTCCTCGCATATTTTCTGCCGACATGAGAACTTTATAGCCCTTCAAAAGTACCATGGATTACCCATCAACGGCATTGCGGACGCAAAAGTCATGCCAGGAGGATGTGGAACGTACTGCCTCCGCGTGCAAGGGCCTAAAGGGTCACATAACGTTACCCTTGATAGCGCTCTATATGTTCCAGAAGGACACTCTAACCTCTTGTCCGTGTCAGCACTAGAGAAGAAGGGCGCAGAGGTCGTCTTCCGAAACGGAAAGGCAGTGGTCACAAATAAGGGAAAAGTCGTCCTCACTGCGACAAGAATCTCAGGCGTCTATGTGGTTGACGAAGCTGAAGAAGATCAGTTTCAAACTGCTTTGGCTTCCTTTTCGGTGGGAGATCCTCGACTGCACCTTTGGCACGAGCGACTCGCACATTTGGGAGAGAGGAATATCAAGAGACTGATGAATATGTCTACTGGAATCCGACCGGATGATTTTACATCAAACCCATGTGGAGCCTGTGTGCAAGGCAAACTCAGAGAATGTCCTCACATTCGACCGATCAAGAAAGGCACTTACCCTCTGGAGTGTATTCATGCGGATATTGCCGGACCATTCCCAGAAGCAGGAGTGGACGGGAGCCGGTACTGGGCCTGCTTTATTGACGACTTTACTCAAATGTCCTGGGTGTATCCAGTGAAAGAAAGGTCAGATTTTGAAGAGTGTTTCCAACATCTATTGGAACAGTTCGAAAGACCGGAAAGACGATGCCACTTCCTGCATCTCGATCGAGGGGGAGAAAATCGAAGCCATGTCCTGACCAGGTTCTGCCGGGACAGAGGAATTAAACTTTCCTACACAGGAACTGAACAACACGAACAAAATGGATTGGCTGAAGTACTTAATCGAATCATCCTGGAGAAACTCACACCGACCCTGCTCAAATCCGGACTCGCTTTAAAATGGTGGCCGTACTTCCTCAAGGCAGTAAACCGCATCCGAAATCTCTGTCCTACGGCGAGCATTTCCACTACTCCTTACCAAGCCTGGTATGGAGATGTTCCCGATCTCAGCCATCTGCGAGTTCTTGGCTCACGAGGATGGGCTTTGCTTCCATCCTCTAAACGAAAGAAGATGCAGTCGAAGAGCATTCCCTGCCAGCTTCTCGGCTATCAGGGCAGTACGAACTATATACTCCTTGACGAAAGGGGACGAATCTTTGTGTCTAACAATGTTGTCTTCTCTGAAAACATCAAAAATATCGAACCAACACTCGACAATCTCACGCATCAAATGAGTGACCGGAGACCATCGCAACGACGACGAGTAGTCAGAGAAGAGGATAGCGATTTAGAAAATGCCATCGTTCTAGAGCCGTCGCCCCTTCCGATCGCGTCAAGAGAGGCGAACAGAAGCGGGGAAACAGGGCATGGAGAGACGACGCCGGATGAGCCCCTGGTGGGAGATACAGGATGGGATCCAGACCAAGAGTCAACCAGATCGACTATTCATGTTGCCACAGACGAGCGCGAAGTGTCATCGGAAGAAACAGAGGGGCATGCAGAGTCTCGGCTGCCCGAAAGATCGACCAGGGGACAGCTGCCATCGAGGTACATACTGGCCAGCACAAACTTCGCCTTCCTCGCAACGATTGCAAGGCAACTGTACCTAGTCGCTTGCGACATCGATCAGTCCGAACCAAGAACCTTCAGGGAAGCCACGCAGGGTGTACATGGAAAACTCTGGTGGGGAGGATTGAAGGATGAACACAAGTCTCTGGTCGAGAATGGTGTCTGGACCTTAGTCACGCTTCCCCCAGGACGAAAGGTCCTTCGAGGCAAATGGGTGTTCAAGCTCAAAAGAGGAGAAAATGGGCAAGTTCTGCGGCACAAAGCCCGCTTTGTCGTGAGAGGATTCGAGCAAAGGGAAGGAATTGACTTCAACGAAACCTTCGCCTCTGTTGTCAAGCCGATGAGCTACAAGATGATATTTGCCATCGCGGCAGCACTGGATTTGGAACTGGAACAAATGGATGTCAAGACGGCCTTCCTCTATGGCCTCGTAGCTGAGGAGATATACGTGGAGCAACCCGAAGGATTCGACGATGGTAGTGGCAGAGTATGCAAGCTCTTGAGAGCATTGTATGGACTGAAGCAAGCACCAAGGGTGTGGTACGAGACTCTGTCAACCTTCCTTGAGACGCTCGGGTTCAAGCCTTTACTTTCAGATATGGGAGTCTTTGTGAAAGGTCACACGTTCATTGCGGTCTACGTGGACGATCTACTTATTGCCGGGCCCTCCAAGGAGGAGATCGTGGCGGTCAAACAAGCTCTGTGCAACAAGTTCAAGATGACAGACCTGGGTCCATGCAAATACTACCTAGGCATGTCGCTAAGAAGAGACAGAGCAACCCGATCGATTTTCTTGTCGCAGACGACCTACCTTGAGAAAGTACTTAGAGACTTTGGAATGGACCAGTGCGCTCCCAATGCCACACCAGTTTCGACAAGCAAGTTCGGAGAACCAGACTCGGGCTACAAGGCAGCGGACGAACTCAAAGAGTGGTATGCCAAGGCGATTGGATCCTTGATGTATCTCATGCTGGGGACGAGACCCGACATCGCTTTTGCCGTCTCCTTATGCAGTCGACACCTAGCGAACCCAACCAACGAGCATCAGACGGCTGTCAAGCGTATCTTTCGATACCTCAAGGGATCACAAAATCTGGAACTAGTGTACCAAGGAGGACTGCAACCTCTCCTCGGCTACACCGACTCGGATTGGGCGGGAGACCTGGAGACTCGAAGATCAACGTCTGGATATGTGTTCAACCTTGGTACGGGCGCTATCAGTTGGAGCTCGAAGAGACAAAGAACAGTGGCCCTGTCTTCATGTGAAGCAGAATACATGGGGCAAACCGCAGCCGCAAAGGAAGCAGTCTGGCTGCGAGGTCTGCTCCAAGAACTGTTGAAAGAATACAAAGGAGTTCCAGAACTAAAGACAACTGTAATCTTCGGGGACAACCAAGGAGCGATCGCGATGTCGAAGAATCCGCAGTTCCATACAAGAACCAAGCACATTGATATTCAGCATCATTACTGCAGAGAGAAAGTCAATGATAGAACTGTTGAGTTCCAGTACATTTCAACAGGCAAACAAGTGGCCGACGGCCTAACAAAGGCCTTACCAAAGGATCGTTTCCTTCTATTTAGAAACGCACTAGGTCTCAAAGAACGACGACCATGAGAAGGTGCAGAGATGAACCAAAACAGGAGACCTGCCATGGACAGACAGGAGACCCACAGATCTAAGATTGCACGGAAACGTGAAGAAGGCGCAAAGGCGAGTTAGAGTGGGAGAGCTTCTAAGCAACTAGAAGGAAAGACACGATCTCAAGGTTGTGCCTAGCGTGAGGAACGTGCAAAGATGGACTGAAGTAGGAGACCTATCATGGACAGGAGACCTGCGATTTCAAGAAAGATTTCAAAACCTGCAGAGACGGATGTAGGCAGGAAATCTTCTGCGGATAGAAGACCTGCAATCACAAGATCGCAAGACCTGCAGAGATGGGCATAGGCAGGAGATCTTCTGTGGGCAGAAGAAGACCTGCAGTCCCAAGAAAGCTTGCGAGACCTGCAGAGATGGGCTTCAGTGGGAGATCTTCTGTGTATAGAAGAAGACCTACGATCCCAAAGAAAGATTGCAAGACCTGCAGAGATGGGCATAGGCAGGAGATCTTCTGTGGACAGAAGAAGGCCTGCGGTCCCAAGAAAGCTTGCAAGACCGTGCAAAGATGGGCTTCAGTGGGAGATCTTCTGTGGACAAGAAGAAGACCAACAAGTTCAGGATTGCATCGGACTGAGAGGAAAGGTGAAAAAATGAACTTAGAGGGAGATCTTCTGCGGACAGAAGAAGACCCACTGCTCCAAGATTGCACGAGACCATTAAGAGATCCTGAGCGCCCTTGTCGAGATAGCTCTTTCCCTGCAGTTTTCACCCACGAAGGTGTTTTTGGGGTTTTAACGAGGCTCGACAGGCGTGTATATCGAGTCCAACAGCAGCTCGAGTGGGAGTGTTGAGACAGTGCGGCGAAGGTGGTCCGATCTGCTGTTGGCTGGCATGTGGATACTATGTAAGGAGCTGTGCTCCTCTCAGACACATGTAACTTAGAACTAACAACAACACAATCAACCCATTTACTTCAACACGACCCTCGTTGGCTTCATGATCTCTCTTCGACAGTAGGGACGTATCGATCGGCCACCTGCCACTTATTTCATCCTGCCGATCAAACGCAGACACTTAGTTTCAGTTCAGACATTCTGTTGTTTATATTGCGCAGTAGTGCTGGGTGAAAATATATATTTTATGAAACTTGGTTGTTTCTTATTGAGATGAGAGTTCTTCTCAGGTTTATATCTCTAAATGATTTCATCTAGGACTTTAAACTCTAAATCTAGGACTTTCAGACTAACAGTCTGAATCCTGAAG
>JAADJG010000784.1:0-22910 GCA_012932025.1 Fusarium austroafricanum | reverse complement strand
AAAAAAAAAAAAAAAAAAATTGCAAGGTGCGTTCGTCATCAAACAGGGCGTGTTTTCTCGCAGGGGACCCCGTTCCCGTCTCATCATACAATGACACTCCAGGCCAGACCAACGCGCATTCTTCAGCCTGCAGGTCGCCGTGCATGCAGGCGAGGTCTCGTGGTGCGAGAGTCCCTGGACAGAGAGAGCATCGCTTGCTTCAAAGTGCTGTGCCTTGAGCTTGAGGCTGGTGTCACGTCAAACAGGTACGTACGTGCGGACCAGGCACCAAACAGACTCGAAAACATTTTCCTCCCAATTCCTCTGGTTTACATTTGCAGATATCAGATTGTGAGGTGTGGACAAAACCCGCATTGGCAGACGGCAATAACTGGCGTGCTCCTTTGCCGAAGAGGGCTGGCTGACTGACGGCGGCTTCTCTTCCAATATTGGAAAAGGGATCGGTTCCTGTGCCCGCCCCTGTTCCAAAATTCGCACTGTAAATTGTTGTACCCAGTCCAGGTATTGACGGCGCAGGATGACATGCAGCCCCGGGATGGCGCGAAGTGACCAGCGACCGTGCCGCGCCGTGAAATTGCGACGTGGCAGGCTTTGATGGATGGATCCAGCTGCACCCGTCTACCCTTGCAATTATTTTTTGTTTTTTTTTTCTTAAGACAGGTCTAGGATTCCTCCTGCATCCAATTGTTTCTTTCTTTCTTTTTTTTTTTTTCTTCATCCTTTTCCTCTTGGCGGCCCGGAGAGCCAGACATCTGGGACGCTGCCACGCCAGTCAAAAGAAATTGTGACTGCTCAATTTTTCTTGGCACGCCCCTGGGTCTCCTCTCCCCCCCCCCCTCCATGGCGATGTCGCAAGTCGACAATCATGTCCTTGAGATGGTAGCTTCGCCTGTCTTATTAAGGTATGGCGGCCCGACCATTAAAGCCACGGCGCCCGAGGAAAACTGGGACTGATTGCGGGAGACATGCAGCCTACCCGAGCTTGCAAGGATCTTCCGCATGAGCTTAGACTCACGTGATTGCTGACCGACGTGTGCGATTGGCGGACCGGGCCTTGCCTCAACCAGGCCAGCCGAGGTGGACCCTTCGGGAGGGAGTCGAGATTGTGACAAGCGAGCGTGGCGCGAGCTTAGAGTGCAAGCCGCAGCGTCAATCCTGACGCCAGCCCCAAGGATTTGGGCCAGAGCGAGCAAACTACTTGACGACGAAAGGAATGAGATTGTTGGTGTGATGTGACCAGAGTTAACTGCATTGCTTTTGGCTCTAATTTCAAGCTGTGCACCAACTTTGGTTACCTGCATACTACACTAAGTGCAGAGGAGAACCACTCAGAAGAGCAATTGTTTCATCTGTTGGCTCTTGTCGGTCATATCCATGGGTGTTAGCCTACTTATGTGATGAATCATGCATTGATAGCGGCGTGGATCGCACATCAGCTTGCCGCAATGTTTGTCAGGGCGTTGCTTCTCGCTGTTTCTTTGGTGCCTAATAACCCATCTCATCCTGATTTTGAAGAGACTGGAGTCTGCTATTCAAAGACAACTTTGGTCAGAATCCGAGTATCGAGTACCGAGTCTCGAGTCTCGAGTCTAGAGTTCCACCTCCACTGAATTAAATTGCCGTTATGAATGATCCATGCATGCTATTGACTAGTACACTGTACATACATACTCCTTGCGAGATGGGGGCCATCGTGAACTCAATGGCACGGCCCGTTTTCCATCGACTTGCTACAGGTAGTAGCTATTGGCTGCTGTTTGTACTGTGCGTCGGAGCAACATCATTTTGGATTCAAAAGGGGCCAGGCTAATTTGCGCTGAGAGCCAAGGAAGCAAGACAAAAGCAAATATTGATTGAGATACGGCTAGAGAAGAGACCCCTTTACCAGATTTTCAAAGCACCCAGGGAGCTAGAACTGAAAAGGAGTGTATATTGATTGATGGAGAGACTGGAATATTTTCTGCACATGTTTTGAATTAGGTAACATGAACCTTCCTCAACGCATTAGACAAGAAGGCTATCTTAGCTATTGGAGGTTCTAAATATTTGGTGGAACGTGCGATCTAAGGTGGCTTGCAATGACGGGCGGTTGACAGCTTCTAAAAAACCACCGAAATCAAACGTGCTTATCAAATGTAACTTGGGGCACTGCCTGTCAGTCCTCACTTTCTTCAGGTACTTTACCAATTACCTTAGGTACTTAATAGTAGGTTGACTATACCAGGGACCAAGAAGCATAGAGGTCCAACGAAGAATTTTTGTAAATTTTCACCTGACGCCCAATTATTTTTCTTTGTTACTCTGATAATTACTTTGGTGAGTGAGACGGGACGTTTAACCTGGCAACCAACGGCAGCAGTTCAGAGCGCACTGACAGGGTACGTACTCTCTCTCGCCTTGGTTGCCCCCCTGCCCGCGTCCAGTCAGTTAACCATGCCATGTTCATTATAGCTGATGCGACACTGCAAACATGTCAATAAGGATCATTTGCACGCCTCATCAGGTTGGTCTTCTCTGGGCATGCATGTTCACCAGCAAGGCTTACCAACGTGGCATGCTCGCCGCCACCGCGCTTCGATACTTGCAGCTCATCTAGATCATGTGGGCGACGATCAGGATGCCGGACATTCCCGTACACCATCTAGTACTCCATACTTTTTAATCAACCATTATTTACGGCGGGGGTTTGGCACAGCCATCTCATCATTCCGAACATGATGAGGTGGCGGTTGTTGCAAGAGGCTTGCTTGCTTGCTTGCTTGCTTGACCGATGCGTTGGTCCCTACACTCGTTTAGGGGTGCCAGAAAGCAAACCCCATAAGCGGCCTGTCGAAAACAGAGAGCTCTGTGATCTGATAGGCCAGTTTACTCTGCAATCTCTCCCAACACTCGACAGGGATTTGCAGCTCCGCTTACCGGTACATATGTACCAAGGCCTCATCAACACTCCGCTCCAATTCCTCAGATGGATCGAAACATGCACGCACAAATGCATCAACAGTACAATGTCATCCAATTGCAGTCCTTGGGCACAAGTCCTCATCTTTGCTGGGTTTTCGCAGTCGTCCTGGGCTCCTGGGTACAGCTGCTAAATGTCTCGGCTTAGTATCCTCCTTACATACCTGGCCTTGCATTCCATGCCCGCCTGAATCTAGCGCACCACCATCTGCTGCAGGATGAGCATCAACGCTGGCATAAGGTGAAACAACTTAATTGCAGCACATTCGTCAAGCCGGGACACATTATTAATACCCCTAAACCAGGTATCTCGTTGTCTGCCTGGGCCAGCAATCGGGGAGCGGCTTTATCATGGCATCTGACGACTGACGGTTGACCTGCAGCTCCTGTCTATTCATGGCTGGAGTCTTTTCACGTGAAGCAGACTTGACGCGGCTTGCCGGGTTGACCAGAGTTGTCTCCCTTCAATACCCTTCCTTCCCTTCCTTCGGGCGGGACAGCCCTTGCGGCCCGACGCGCATCTAGAAGCCGCATGCCCCGTATGGCTCAGACCACCCTAGGTCCACCCAACAGAAAAAGGAAAAAAGATGACCGCCACCACTGCGTCAATTTTGGTACTCCGTCAGTCATGCCCAAACGATACCTGTTACTTGCTTACCGACAATTGAATCACAAACTTGCATTTGTTCCTAACTTGAAGTTGTCTTGAATGGTAGGATGGCTATCCTTGGCTCAAACCAGCCACCTCGCCTCACTTTGCAAATTCCGTCGTCATGGGTCAGAATAGTCAAACCCCTCCCCCTGCATTTTGCCCTAGATAAGCAGACGGTGAGGCTATGATAATAGGCAATTGAGTATCAATTGTCTCTGTAATCCAATCGATTTAGCCAACTGAGGGCCCCGTGGTCTTCTTGCGGTCAAAAGAAACGGCATCGACCGAACCTTCTTCCAACTTGAGGGTTTAGCGGTCAGCAACCTCATTACGGCTAAGCCTGCTTGCTTCCTTCAGAGTATGCTTGTTCTGCCAACTACCTGGTGGAAACTGAAAAGGTGTGGGTTTGAACATCCTACTCTGTACATGCATCAATGATGCATATCGTCCTGCACGAGCAAGCAAAAGCGTAACATCGTGCAGTGCTGGTCGGTGTTGTTCGACAAGGTCATAGACACATTCTGCACGACTAGCGAATGGGGGAGCGCAGGATTTGGGCACACAGGGCCGGGACGGGAGGACCCTTTTCTGTGAACAGCTCAGGCCATATCTGTTCGTCTTTCTCGCGAAATCGAATCCCCTGGATGCGCTTTTTACCAAGGGTTTGGGGGCCTCGACCTACTGAACACTGCTGATGATAATCTGACGTGCTGGCTCATCCCACCATGCATGACGCAGATGACCAGGTTGTTACAGCGAAGGATGCAATCGCAGCACATAGAATCACCCAGATCCTCTCTTTTACCACTGTCTTGAATTTTTTTAATGCACAGAGAAAAAGTGGCTGTGGATTTTCAGCTGGTGAGTGCTATCATGCTATGGAACATCTTGTTGATGCTCCGCAAATAATACCAGTACCAGACACCCCCTTCAAAACAGACTTTCATTGAGCAAAGCTAAAGTGCCCTGAGGGCCGCCGCTCCCGTGCCTTGGATGTGGCTAGGGATAGCAGGACGGGTTTCGCTCATAATTGGCTCGCTGCAGGTCACTGGAACAAGCACCGGCGTTGATAGCGCCCAGATTTCTATTCCGGTTTCCAGAGAACCGGAGCCTTGCTCCACAGTCAGCGTTCGTGACACGCAACGATCCGGCATCCAGCGATTTGGTGCAGTCTGATGACCAGCCAATGACCGGGTCTAACCCCAGGCTTGTCTTGTCGAAGGATTCGACTTGTCACCTCCGGCCATCACAGTGTTGTTTAAGATTTTGCTTGTTTTGAGTTTTTTTTTTTTTTTTAACTCGGTACGGTCAACTCCGCGATCGGGGCCTCATTCTCCCACCGTTTGCACCTCGCTTCAATCCCAACGCCATTCAGCACTTGAAAATGCCTCTAGCTTGGACCATGTCTGAGTGCCAAGACTTGGAGTTTTGGCAGAAGCACGAGCACGCAAGGATTTCTTTCTCCGCACCACCTCGCCTGTATGAAGTCCAAGTTCAAACAGACGGCAAGCCAAACACACCCAATGAGCATCCTAAATCGACCTGGCGAGGTATCTTGTGCCGTGTGGATGACGGCTGCATAATAATACAAACGAAGAAACAGACTTGGGCTTGGGACCACAAGGAGTGAAACTGACGAGGGGCAATGTTGAGGGGTCATCGGACGTGCATACCAATGATCCTCCCCATGAGAGTAGTGTGTCATGACCCGATCTAAAGCGCAGGGCACCCGTTCTATTGGGTTTATCTCAAGCCGTACTGTGTGCTTTCTCGTGCCTGACTGGTCACTTGTTCCAAGCCAACTCTGACGCCAATGAGTGAGCGTGGAGCTGAGCGTCGACCTGCATGAGTCGTGTGGGTGCTCGTCACCCGGTCCCTGTCAGAGAGGGGTACCAACCCGAGAAGATGCCAAAAATCATTGAAGGCATATGTAGCGATGAAGCAAGGATGAACAGATGGGACCTCCGCAGGTCGATACCTCGTGCGCGTACAGGGTTTTACAGCGCGTTTGGTTGTCAAGTCCGGCGCTATCTCGAGAGTTGCGGGTTGAACCGCAGTGCATTTACGGATAGATGCCACCCAAGTAACGGGGCCCTTGTGGGGGTGGATGGCCAAACAGCATTCATTCAGTATTGGCACAATGGCATGCTCTACCACCACCATCTTTGTCACACAAGATATGCGTTGACAAACAGAAGCCGTGGCATCGAGGTCCATCATTCCGTTTGCAGACCTGCCCCGACTTTCTTTGCTGATGTGCAGTTTCGGACAATACAGGGTAGCCTCAGCTAGCATACGTACACCGCGATTTGATATTCTTCCATATTCGGTATCCCAATGTGAGGAGCCGCTGTACAACAAACAGTGCCGACTCAATAAAGCGTCATGCTGAGCTTTCAACTCCGAGACACCTTTTCCTTTTTCCGTTTCCGGCATTACAAACCTTGCATCCACTGTCGGGTTTACATGTACATATCAAGATGCAAGACAGACCATTCCGAAGGCGAATATTAGCGAAGCGGATCGCCTCAGTCTATTACTGCTATGATGCACACCACCAGATTACTAAAGATCCGAAGCGTGTCATCCACAAAAATAGACTGATCATGGATGGAATGAAGTTGTCGACCCGCGGGTGGGCAATCCCGCCTAAACCACCAAGCAGACTTTGAACTGCTCATCGTTGAGTTGACTACAACATCATATCACAGGCGGCACACAATCCTGATGCTCACCGCATAACCAAATCGATTATTATTGAGAGACCATTTTATATCGATGTACTTATGCAGTGCCTCACGCCCGTCGTATTGCATGACCCTATCTAGGTGTGGCTGGTTGTCAAAAGCTCCAGTGATGGCAATGGCATACATAGGTAGCGGTGAGCAGACGCACCTCAATGCTTGCTGAAACTGCGTGTCAACTTTTCGCTTGTCGCGCGGCATGACCCATCTATTCAACTGACCCCGCGTCCATGAAAGATCAAGAAGGGTGGCATGGTTATCTGAATCTGTTTGTATCTACCATGAATATTGTGCACCGAAGTGTGTTCTTGTCTTCGGGTGTGTATGAAAGTGGCACATAACTTGACCCGGAGGTCCAGATGAGTGAGTTGGTCTGAGCTCGACGCTTGGTACACTAATGAGTACTATTGTGGTACTTATCAGGGCAGGTAGACAAGCCAAAAAATGACGTGTTTGGCTGGATTTGGGATGCGATTACTGGTATCTATTGCGTACTCTTTTCTGCCATGCCATCCGCATGTTAGTTCACCGACACTACTGTCATGCTGCGCACCTTGTGGCTCCCGCCTGCCACTGTGCGGCAGAGCCTCTGACAGTTAGGCATACCCATGAACGACATCGGCCCTGGAGCTAGAATTAGGATGGATGCAAACTCACTGGCATAATGGTCCCAGCGTTTCAGTGTCCCAGAACCCTAGCATACAGCACCAACGCAGGCCGGACCGTCCCAGGTAACCCAGCGCCGCCGTGCAGCAGCGATCGTTGGCAAGACCTTGGCCCTGTTCCCGTCATCCCAGAAAGTCGTCATGCGTCCACCACCCATCTCGTTCTCATGCAGTAAAGCCGTACCAATTTCTTATCAACACCGAGTTAAGAAAACACCAATCTACAATCCAACGTGTTAAGAGAATGCCTTTGCTCTCTTCCGTCAATACAGTCGGATAAGGGCTGAAGGCACCTCAGCCTCAGCTCATGCGTCCTTCCCGACTTCGGCAGTATTGCTGTGCCTGCTACGAACCCTCAAAATCCTGCTGAGGGCACTGGATGATGATGAACGGAACAGAGACATTGGATGGAGGCTGACACCCACAGCGAGATATCCATCCATGTCAGATGAGGTGCCAACAATAGTGAAATACAAGTACAAGGGAAAGACAAAAAAGCTGCATGCAACAGAAAGCGGTCGAGTTGCATGAATGAGACCAAGGGATTCGCATGAAGAGGTACACTAACTAATTGCGTCGGCCATTTCCACTATCGTCGCCCAAGGCTCAAATCCATCGCCGAGGTCCACCAAGTAAGTACAGAAGCAGCCAGGTCCCACGTCTTTTACCAGGGTTGGGGTTGTTTGCACGCTCATGCTTCCCAGCATCATCATTCATAGGTATACCCCTCCGAAGAGGGCTAGGCTACGCACCCAACACATCTGGCACTCCTGGTGCATACACGCTGGTAATGCATCCTGCGGCCGCCTCTGCAACCCGCCGTCGGGAACAAGCGCGGAACCCCAGACCACGCAGAGAGGCCCAAGGCTCAGGGCTCTAGAAACCCCAAGACCATCCGCCCCAGTGCAACGTCCCGACAATACGTATAGGCTATTCCTCTGTCCGTCCCGGTTTCCAACAAGAGGACAACGGGTTTCCAGGAATAACCCAGCATTGCTGTGCTGTTTTTTTTTGATTGGGCAGCATCTCAGTTGCAAATGCGGTTTGCCTTGAGTCACCGATATTCTTTACTTGCTTGAATACGATGTCTTTGGCTAGGCTGATGCCATATCCAGCAAGTCACTTCTAAGGTCAGGGTACATCTCACCGCTGATAGGTTCGGCCATTTCCAGGCTATCAATGCCCACCTGCCCAGCTCTTACGTACGTCTATCGACTACTGTGCAGTTCTATCTAACAAACGGGCCTTCACGAGCTTTTCAACCACACTTCTTTTTTTCTTGGTTCAGCTCATACAATCAATGTTTGCCTCCCCTGGCCTGGCTGGAAAGGTCCACATACTGTACAGTATGCTTGCCGGCGCAGCGCACGCACACACCATCTTTTGTTTCTTGTTAGCGGATCTGGCGTTTGTTCAGTCATGAGAACCCCATCTGTAATCAATCCATTATGGGATGTGGCATACTTACTTACGTCTTGCACATGGCTGAGACGCTTGGAGCATTGCTTTGGCCCAAACTCCAGCTGGGCTTGTCCGGCGCCTCCTTGATCGGATCCACCACCGTCCGTGGCCGCCGCCTCGGCTTTTCAATTACCCCTCGACTGCTGTAAGGTACCATCAATTATGCTACAGCCAAGTCGTGTAAGGTGGTGTCGAGGCCGTGGCCTATTCGAGATGCCAGCCAATACGTAGCAATATGATCAGACGCGTGCATTCTATTCGTATGTTGTCGATGTTCATACTCCCTGCAAAAAGCAGCATATCGTACAGTACCCTGTGACGCCTTTTCTGTGTTCTCATTACCTATCGCATGCTCAAACATGAGCTGTGATATCACGTCCCGCTCCATACCGCTGGGACAGACTCGCACCCCAGGTTGACTGCCAACCCTCCACGGCACTCTACAACTTCTGGCAATGATACTTTATGACGAACAACTTTGGTTGCTCAATTCGCTCAGCTCTTCCACCTTTTTGTCACAAGAAAGGAACAGGCTTCATCGCTTTCGATACGCAGACCTTGATTTCCTATTCTTACATATTCTCATATTATCTGCCCGCCTGATCTTGCGTTCATATATTGCTTGTGTGATCTTTCAAAACGCACGAACCTACCAGTCATTGGCCTCATGACTGGTGCTGATTCAGCGATTGGCGTCAATGCGGTGGGCGGCGAATGAACCTTGTGGCAGTTTGACCTCCATCCAATTCACATACAGTACAACTACAGGGACTAAACCTTGAATTGCCGCGTCTTTGCGGGTTGATGCCAATTTCGGATATGTCCTGACGCATTTTGGATGGGTTAAGCCGAGCTCTACGTGTATGACTGTGTCACGTCCGTCCAGCATCAAGTGAGAAAATCGGCTAAGGAATGGGGCAGCACGAGCTCATTGAGCTTGAGTGAGCCAACTGCCAAGAGCGAGAGATCCAACAGAGGGGCAAAACATGATTGAATAACAGACAGGTCAAGTATGTCCGTGCCAGCCAGGAAATATCATAGAGTGGGCAATATAAAGAAACAAGTCTCGTGAGAAAGGGAGGCGCCGTGCCCGTTGAAATGAAGTAGGCGGATGGATAATCTAGCCCAAGAATGACTGTTTAGACATATTTTATTTATATTACCCCTCGCTTAGGTAGTTTTGCTATACAAAGATGTGATGGATGGAGAACTAGGCCACGCGGATACCCTTTTTTTCTTCTTCTTTTTTTCTTTCTCTCTTTTCGACAGTTATTGTCTTTTGGGCTACTTCTCTGCCTTTGAAGGACCAGATAGCAAAGGTTAAGGCAGGACCCTAGACGATACTGGAGATGACGGGTACAGTCAGTCAGTGCCTGGAGGCGATAGCCTTGGGCGCCGTGAATAAGAGGATACTAAGAAAAGCAGCAGCCATCTATTGTGTCGCGCCATCATTTTGAATCGAGGCCTTGGCCAAGAAGAACAAAGACGATACGGCACGATACGATGCATACTTGGCCAGTCGCTTACGGTCCGTCCCTCGAGGCGTTGATACTACCTACATACAGTATGTATGGCCATGAGGCTAGGAATAGTGTATAGTGTTGATGTTATAGATAGCCTGATGTAGTCCTGCCTGACTTCCCTCGACTTTGCTACAATGGAAGTTTACTTTACCTTGGTTTGCATGGGACTGTACCCGTCACTAATGCTACATCAATCCATAATATCTCTGTCTTTATAGCTGGTACGTGCTCAGCTAGCTGGTCATTTCATCTCCCGTGCTGGGCTGGCTTCTAGCCCTTGACTTTAACGCCAGAAACGCCCCGGACCCGGTTCCATGCTTTGTTTCCTTAATTTTCAGTTGCTATTGCATGCGTTTTTTGGTAGTTTGCTAAACAGTCAGCTACTGAAATATGTGGCTTGTATCAGAATAGACACTTAATTTGTCTCTTACCTATCTTGGGTAGGTCGTCGTTTGTAGTCTGCTTCATTTGGATCGTGATTGTGTGTAGATCAATCTCATCCTGCCCATCCGTTTGCTTCCATCTCTGACTACCTAGACACATTCACAGACTGGCCTGCCCGGGTCAGGGCAGGCTGCAATGGGTACAGTACCTGCTCACGGTGATGAGTACTGAGTACCTTATTGCACTACAGTATTAAGGTACCCCCCGACAGGAGCCCGCTGCCCTGCCCATAAAGTGTTTTTTGGTGCTAGCTGGGGCCGGTTCCCTGGGAACGGCACGACACCGGGCCATCCGTCCCATTACTCCCGCCCTGGGCTCCGCCACTTGCCCACACCACACCCTAAAAACTCCTTTACTGCCTTCTGCACTTGCGCTGCGCTGCACTGCACTGTACTAACTGTACCATATCGCACTGCACTACACCTGCACCTGCATCTGCGTACAATCCCTCTTAGACTCTATTGCTAGGTTCACGCCTTCCTTACCTGCCTCCCCACTTCCCTGTCGCCGCAATTGCTTGGGATAAGGCATCTTCTGAGTTGTAGGTAGGGCAGGCAGTTGGGTTACTTTAGCAGTTATCTGTAACTGGCATGGCATAGCACCCGCCCGCCGTGTATCTACCCTCTGCCCTCACTCACACACTCACCTTCAACACTTACCAAAGCTTTGTCTCATCTTCCCATCTTACCTGACCTTTCCACCCACATCCGTCCATATCTTCCAACTCTCGAATCTCAACTCCCTTTTCTCTCCGTCGACATTTTCCAAAGAACAACGAAGCAGCAACGGCTGAAGTTCTGTACGTCCTTGACATCGGATGAAGGAGCGGTGCCTGGTGCTGCGATCAAGTGGTCTCTGACAAAAAAGAAAAGAAAAAAAGGAAAGGAAAGGCAAAAAGAGGCAAACAGATCTCTCGTGCGCCAGAGACATCTCATCATCCATCACCTTGGTCCGCACGCTTTTTGTGGGATATCCTCTTGTAGCCACGCACAGCAAACGAAACAGACAGGAGGAGGGAGACAGTACATATTTTGTCTCTCACCTGACTATTTCCGCACCCCCAAGACCAAGACCAAGGGAAAGAAGAGAGAAAAAATAGGGCCCAGAAGTGCCCCCTCTTTTATTTTATTTTTTTCCTTTTCTCACCCCCAGTCTCAAGTCTCAAATCCCAGTCCAAGCAAGTCCCTCAAAGCAAACCCACAATCCACAATCCCCAAAACCCCAGGCTCCAGTTACGGTTGGGTGGTTCCTGGCTCCTCCCACGCACGCCGCCGCCGTGGATCAGATTGGATCGGAGGTTCCTCCCATCCCATTCCCTCCCTCGCTATAATTGTCGGCCTGTCCCGCCGTACTCTTCCCGCCCACGTCAGAGACCATTTTTACCCTCCTCCGCCTCTCGGGAACCACAACGTCCGTCAGTCAGGTCAGGCTTTGGATTGCGGTTCCAAGACCTTGTGGAATCTGCTGTCATCTCCCGCCGAGACATTCATTCGCTCGCTCATTCTTGACTCGCAGCAATCAGCCATCCCGTCGGCTTGACTTGCAATAGAACAGGGACAACCAACATACACGCGCGACAGGGCAAGCAAGAAAAGGGCCGGCCAGTATCTCGACGACTCGGATTCATTATTCGACCATTTCCACCACTCTCCGTCTTGGTCTCCAAGTACTCCCACCGCCAAATGCTTATTCGCAGAGACGTCCTCAAGCACATTCAACTTCACGCAATTGGTCTCATTGCCGCTGACTACATTTGCCCGTCTGCGGCTCTTTGCGCCTCAACATAGCATGGCCGACGACAGCTACCGAAAAGAGTATCCTCAGCAGAGCCGCCCAGACGACACTCACTCTCGACCTCAGTCGCATTATCCTCCACCACCTGATACCACTCAGCGACCTTCCGACGCTCCTCCATCCACCATGGCTACATCAGTCACTTTGCCCTCTATTCACGACTCTCGCGGCTATGGCCCGCCGCCTGCAGCTCAAGGACGTGGCTATCCCGACCCACGATATGCATCTCCCAATGCCGTCAACGGTTACCCGCCTCCCGGCCATCAGCCTCCCGGTCAACCTCAGCAGTATCTCCCGCCTCTACAGCCGCAATCTGACCCCCGATCTTCGGCCTATCCTCCTCCTCCGCCTGATCAGCGAGGTGGCTACTACGATGAACGCCGTGCATATGGGCAAGAGCCGTACGGTTCGGATCCCTACTATGCTTACTATCGTGGACAGCCTCCTCCTCCAGGACCGCCGCCGCCAAATGGCCACCCAGGTTATCGCCATAACATATATGAGTACCCTGGACCCGGCAATGCACCGCCTTTGTCACAGGCAGCTCCTCGACAAAGAACTTCAATTGCATGCAGGTACTGCCGTAAGAGAAAGGTTTGTGGCTGGCGCAACGCTTGAGAAATGTTCCGTCGTTGCTCAAAAATGCTGACTATGTATAGATCCGTTGCAGCGGCTATCAGAGTGCTCCCGGAGGCAAGTGCCAGAACTGCGCCCGCATGAACCAAGAATGCATCTTCCAGCCCGTATCTTCGTCAAGCTCGACAGCTTTCATCCCCGTATCAGCACTCCCAGGAGGTGTTCCTCCAGGTACTCAGCTGTTTGGTGCTTATGGGCAACCATTGGCACCAGGGACCGTCCCGGCGCCCCCACCACCTCATGCTGCTTACCAGCATTCTAGTGCCCCTCCTCCTCCAGGGAATTATTATCCACCTGTTCAATCACCTACAGAATCTTTCTCGTCTTATGGCGATACGAGAACCGACGACGGTAGCCAACTTGCAGGGCGACGTCGCCGCAGGACATCAGAGGAACAGGATGACGCCTACAGACTGCCTCCTCCACGAAGCGCCGTAGACGAAGATCCACGAAGAAGGTCCCCTGCCGAGTTCTCGAATCATAGCAGCCCAGGTGGAGTTGGGTACCCACCGTATCAGGGTACAAGACAGAGCCCCCGAAACCCAACAAGCGGCAGTTTGCCTCAAGCTCCAGCGACTAGTAGCTACGCAGCTTCTGCACCCGGTGGTCGATCTCCGACAGGCCAAAATGGGTCAAGTGGTGCGTCCACTCCCGCGAGACAGGGACAACAATCCCAAGGAGGAAATGCATCGGTCATGAGTCTGAGCAACTTGGTAGATAAGAGCGATATCGACAAGACTATGATTGACAGGCTTAACCGACCTGCACCTGGTCAACCAGGCGGACGACGAGACGCCAGCCGCTAACGAGATGACGGAGCGAGAGTTGACGCTGCCGGACAGGTCAACGGGGAGGGTCGAAATTACATACGACAACGCTTGCCGACAAGTCTGTCGGTTTCCGCTGGAAGGCTGCCGACAAGTTGATAACGATTGCATTGTTTTTAATGCCCTTTCCGATTCGATTCCATGCCTACATTTTCGTTGACCGGGAAGCGATAGGAGCATGCGTGGCTTGAGAGAAGAAGAAAAAAAAACGAAAAGCGGAGGGGGAGCGCGATAACAAATACAGGACAAGATGCCAGGATCTAGAAAAAGACGCGAGTTTGGCAACAAACGACCCCTCCGTTCGGTTCTCCTATGTCTTGTTTTGCTGGACTCGTTGTTATGCGGAATTTGATTTATGTGCATTCATTGCCCTTGATTGACAGACTGCTCTTTTCTCGGGAGGAGGAAGGATTTTGCCCGAAAAAGCAACCACTGCGAAGTCGTTGTATTCTTTTTAATCGGTCGGTCAGTATGTGTTTCCAGGAAAGACGGATAGCCTCACGGCACCAAACGGTTTTGTTTTTATTCATGCTGATGCTTTGATACGTTTGTACATTTGGGTTGGTTCTGTTATGTCTTCCGCTACTGTTGCCGGCTGGGTAGATAGAGCGAGAGCGAGAGCCGTAGCGATACGATCTCGTCTTACGTTTACAGGTGTTTGGGGAAAATGTAAGAAAGAAGAAGATCAGAGGACGCTGAAAGTGGTGTCGACAGTTGACGAGAAGACGGTCGACTGACGAGTGGAACAACAAACAGACACGGCAATGGCAGAGCTCAGGGCTGCAGGCGGAGGATGTTAGCAAAGAATGCGGGCGATTTTGAAGATTGCTGTTCATTTGTTGCTTTTTTTTTTTTTTTTTTTTTTGGTTGCCTATCTATGTAACTGAGAGTGTTGATCGCAATGGCAATGGTTGGAACCCCATAGGGTGACAGCCATGTACATACAAAAGAACTATTGTTGAGCCGATGGAGCTATGTACGTGATTTGATAGCGCACACTAATGCGATATGTGATGAGAGACTCGGTGGGCAGAAGACAAGCCATTTGCTTGCTTTTTGGAATTCAGCTCTAGCTCCAGCTCCAACTCTGCCCTGGCTCTGGCTTGGGTCTTGGTGGTTAGGTTGGTACTTTGTTACAGTGAGCTACTGATTGGCTTACGAGGGCAAGTAAGTACCAGTGGATAAGGAAGGGTAAGAGGACCAATGAAAAAGTTGAGATTTAATGGCACAACCAACCAACTGGTTGTCGGTGCTGAGAGTGGATTTGGGAGTGTACTAAAAATCAAGTTAACCAGCGGGCTGTCTTTGGAAAACAGACCTTGGGATGGATTATTGATTGTCTACCTAGAGGAAGAGGAGGTGATCAAGAAGCGGAGACGCACGCAAACAGCAAGAGAGGGGATGGGATGGGTGGATGGAGACAGAACAGAGAAGACAGTAGTCAAGTCAGGTCGAGCCAAGGGCAAGGGACCAGGGAACAAGACTCGGGCAAGTAAGACAGGGCCCCGGGACAGGGGCCAGGCACTAAGAATTAGCAACTGAAAACTAGCCAAGGGATCAGGGAACAGGCCTCTTGTAGGTGACCTCCAACACCACAGTAGGTATGGGTATGTGCAGTACGAGAGCCGAGGGGGTGAGGTAATCGTGTGTCACCCGCAGAGTCCCGGCGGATACGCGGCAGATACCGCACCGGGATTTGCATGGGTACTGTAACTACTGGGAGGTACTGGGGGGAGTACAGTATGAGACTTTTGAATTTGATGATGATAGCCCGACGACCAGAGCATGCACATACCTGTACGGTAGCACTGGGCCTGTGAGTTTAGGGCATGGAAGCGGGAAAGGCGTCTACAGTAGCGACCTCGGTTGCGGGCATTACGGCGCCGTTGGTACTAGTATTCGAGTCAAGTCTGTTCAGGTACAGACTGGGCATGCTTTGCTTTGCTTACTACCTGCAGGCTACAGCATTGCTTACAGAAGACAGCCCATAGAATGTACGGATACTAACTAAATAGAGACTAACCGTAAAATCAAAGCAAAAGGTAGAAGGGAAAGGAATGGCGGGGACAGGCAAACTGCATGAGCCGCTCTTTGCTAAGGTAGTTGGTTAGCCTGACTTACTGAACAAACGGCGAGCTAAGAAGGTACAGTACTGCAAGGCTTGGGTTGAGGGGTGTGTGTGCGATATGCAGAAGGCTCAAGAAGGGAGAGCGAAGAGTGAGGCAAACATTCAACTCATATACAGGGTTAGAGTTGATATTAACCGCCATCTAAACAATAACAGCCTGGGCTCGATCATCAATGGCATCTCAAACTGCATGCAGCCTTGTGGCATGTATGTAGTGCAGTGCAGTAGTGGTCGACGATGGCTGGCTGATCCAACGGGTAACGAGTTAGTTACATTAGGTGGTTTGCTAATGTAGTCTGATCTCTGTTTGCTTACTCTACAGTGGCCTCTACTTCAACTGTGCCCTACTCTGGCCTCTAGCATGAAAGAGGCGTTTCCATCGTCGTCTGTCACCCATAAACATAGTGCTGATCAGTCACCACTAAAGTCAAGGGCGTGTTTGTGCACGTCTGTGTGCTTTGTCAAGGGGGGTAACAACACCGAGAAACACTCCCTAAGTATGGTTCTTCCCCCTCCATCGGGGACTATTCCCTCCGCCCCGTGCGTGCGTGTGTGTGTGCTCTTCTCTCTAGTCTCATCCAGTACAGCCAGCCCCTGTCAATCTTTGAAAAAGGGCTTCCATGGAATGTTGGTCTGGGCACTCACCTACTCAGATACTGTACTCAACTCATAGCGGGAGCGCTGGGCGGCGCAAAAGGCACATGACCTTGGGCTGATGTGGTCAGCAAGACATAGCATGATAGTCTTGGCTTAATTGCTAGTCTGAGCTCTGAAGATGTTTGTTGGTGATGTAACTGTTTGATACTAGTAATACGGGCTTGTCCTTGCAACTACAGTAACTGCAAGACCAGGCACCTACTGACCCAGCCAGACCAGACCAGACCAGACCAGACCAAACTCTCGCCTTATGTGCAAGCCGTAACGTAGATTAGCGGACGATTTTATAACCGTGACACTTGTAATGCATGGCCCGAGCGGTTACTATTCTAAGCTCAAACGCGTCGATGTTCTCGAACAAATTGATGATGCCCAAGCATATCTTAATGTCTTGACAAGCTACCAAAAGAAGATTGAAGAACCGGGAGAGAAAAAACGAGTGATTTTCTGCTGCCTACCTTATCATATTGACATTAGAGTGGGTAGAGTCTGGCAGGGGTTGTAATGACAGTCCTTCTGTCGTGGTGCACTGTAATTCCAGGGACCCGGTTTGCACTCCTCTGTTCTGTTTTATTCTATTCACTGCAACGGCGGCGAGTTAGGGCCGGGGCAGGGCACGCATAGCATATGGATAGGGGATAGAACATTTCCTTTCCTACATACAAGGGGGACTATTGACCGACACCGCAATCAGGAGGGGACAAACATAAGGGGGCGTGTGAGTGAATGAGTGGATGGTAGGAGGTAGTGATCTGACGAGGCGACAAGGTTTTTCTTGGACTGTGCTTGGCCTTTATTCTAGGCGTGGAATACAAAAGAAGGGAGCAAAAAGTGGAAATGAGCTGAGTCAAGCCGATGCGGCCAAGGGAACAGCCGTAGACGGACGGCGGACCAAGGGGGCGTGTTAGATGGGCAATGCCTGAGACAAGAAACAGTTGGCGACATGTTTGTGATTGTGATTGCGACTACGATTGAGAGATGGGACCAGGAGCGGGGAGAAGAGACTCCGTTGATTGATTGATATTGGTCATGCAAACGGTCAAGATCAAGCGGTAAAGGGAGAGAGAGAGAGACTGTGGAAGATAGTAGGTATATCCTTGCTGAGCTGACTTGGACTTGACTCGGGCTATACTGCCACCAAGACATTGTAATCTGCCAATGTCATTGACTGATATGCAGGCAAGTTGTGATAGCCAACATGACCTCCCGCTGTCAAAAAATGAGGCCTGATGAGGTTATTCACTGTAGCAAGCATTTGTGATGAGGCTCCATTTGTGGCACGCTAGGAAATGTTGCCAAAAACCGGGGAATGTCGTCTTAAGAGAGTATTCGTCGAGTTGAGGCTGATAAAGTTTCTGCGTGTCAAGTTGTATCAGAGTTTCAAAGTCTATGATGAGTCTATTTGTTTATTGTATGCGCAGCATTGTGATAATCAAAGAGGACAGGACAGAGACGGCGGAAGCCGATATACAAATTTCCATAAAAGAAAAATAGAAAATGTCAGAAATGCCACGGGTAAATGCCAGCGGATAGGCGAAAGTGTATTCTTGATTTTCATACGCCCAAAGAATGCGGGTGGCCTCAAAAACAACCAGAGACAAAAAAAGGGGTTCACAAGATGAAGCTATGCATGCCAAACCACGAGATTACTGTGGATCAGAAGGCTATGGACCGTCCCGACGGAACGAGACGACTTTTAAGACATTCAAGATGAATGGAGGGAGGGAGAGCAAGAAATGCATTTGGTTGTTATAACGAGAAGCTGTCTTAGACATCAATCTACCTCCTTTCCAAGGGCACTCCAGCTGGGGTAGATCACGGTGCGAATGCTGCAACATTGCCTTCAACAACAACAGGAATGATACCATGAGACACGGCAAGATCTCTAGCATGTCTTCAGTGGCCTTCAGCTGGGTAAGGTATAGAAATGATTTTCTAATCGATTCTAGGAAGCGGAAACAGACAGTCTAGGCTCTGCAGTGCATTTTGTGATAGCCTCCCTCCCTTTGGTGTTTACACGCAACAGGGCAGTCAGGTCACCACTTCGTATCTACACGCCCATATCCGACACTCTGGGAAAAAGTCAAACTCGGTTTAAGCTTCTTCCAAGAATAAGATTAAGAAGAAAAAACTCTTTCTCTGCATTTACCGCCCGCGAACCTGGAAATCATCTTTCGCCCCTATCTCGTCCTGTCCAGCTCGCCGGGACCGGGGGGCGTGGGTGTAAATTCGTCGTCTCTGTATAGTAGATACAGCGTCTGGCCGAAAACGAATGTGAAAGAGCAGTCGAGAGAGGACTGGAATGTAGATGACGTTCGTTGCCGAGAGGGGACGAGGAGAAGGGCCCTGATGACCGATGTACGGCAATGGCTTCGGAGGTTCCGTGAACGGGCAGCGAGATTAGAGCGGAAAACGGACGGAAGCAGGCGAGCCGAGAATTTTGTCGTTTTGACTTTTATCCCGGCCATGATAGTGATAGTGATGAAGAAAGAAGGAGTTGCTCAAGTGTGACTTCCCGTTTCCGGAGGACGGGACGTCACGGGATGACGACGGACCACGGACGGACGGTTGGTTCCATTTTGCAACGGGAAAGACCTCCTGCCTCGATCTTGAAAACCTGGAAAAGGCAAAAGGCAACAGCACAAGTGTAGTTGCCAGCTGAAAAGCAAATCCAAATCTTCACGGCTTTATCCGTTCTCGGCCATTGATTGATTTCTCTATCTCCATCTTCGTAACAAGACCGAACCTCGCCCCTCTTCGACAGCCCGGAGTTACCATCTTGAGCATGAGCTTCCCCTCTTCTTTCTATATCCGGCTGAAAAGAACCGTATCAGCTGTGGACATTGCGGAGATGACGAGGCGGTGACGGGATCGAGAGGGAGAGCCAACTTGCGCGCGGACGTTACCAGAGGCATCGCATCGTCTGGACCGAATGACCTTGACGCCACGGCTTGTATTGTCGTTAACGGATATCTGGGGTATCAAGTTCTGGATTCGACTAGCCCGAGATTTCAGGCGAAAGAGTTGTCTGCCTCTGATATCTTTGCGTGGACAGACCGATCCTGCTTTGCCGGTTGCCCAGCTGTCCGAGATCTTCGCTTTCTTCCTGGCACAAATCAATAGCTGGGAGACTCGCTACTAGTTTGCTCAAGAACCAATGAGTTGCCTTACCAGAAAATCACCAGATATCTTTTTGTTCAGGGCCAGTAACCCAAAACGAACATGTCTGGTGGCACCTTGGCCCGAAACAATGACCACTTGATTTCCAGCGTTGTTGTTTTTCCAAACTTGTACTGACTCGAAGACCAGGTGCCTGAAGGCGGACTCCAAGGTCAAATTCCTCTTGTTCAACAAGAGACTCGCCACCAAAGCGAAGACCGGAAAGGAACTCACCCATGCAACACCTGTTTTCAAAGGACCAAATAGTTTTGGCTTTGGCAGTTGAGGTAGTGGAGTGTTTGATAAACAATCTCGATCCGATTCAGAAAACCGACTCGACAGCGACCGATTACTATAATCATACAAAGCGGGAAAAAGCACCACACCAGTCGCAAGTTAGAAGCCTACTGATGCCTGGTGCTGATTGTTATGGTGCTCCGTGTTCTCTTCCATTTTGACCATGTCTTGGGAAGACCGAGAACATGATCCATGTGTGAAAGCTATACAACTTGGCTTCTGGGCCCTCTGCATTGATCAATGCAATTGAGCTGCCTATTTCTTTGTCATCATGGATAGTGCTCTCGCTGTGCGATTATTCCCGGCTACCAAGAGTATCCAACAAGTGTTGGCTTTGATCTTGGCTATCGAGTTGCCTTTGAGTTATGGTTATACATGATACGATTGCGAGCCAAAGCTTTGGCTCTATGCTACAGCTGCCTGCTGGGTATATTCCTCGCAAAGATGGCTGAATGTTCCGGAATTATTGCTTCATTGTTGAAGTTGGTAAAGGGAACACTGGCCCAACAGCCTTAGTGATTTTGCTTGCTGTTGATCGAGTTGGAGGAATATTTGGATAAGCACAAACCCATGCCAGCTATCCAGTGTGGCAGTGCCCCTCCAACCAGTGTTATCACAGCTTATATTGTCAATCTGTTTAATATCGAACCAGGTGTTATACAGTTTGCGAATTATGGTCCAGGCGAACAACCTATGAGTACTGTTAGCAAGGCTGACCAGGAAGAAGTCTTCACGTTGAAAATACTCTTTTTTTACCATCGTCAACATCTCTCGGTCGATCTACTGCCTCTATTTCTTTGTTTGATTCTTCTGGCTCGTCACTGGACCCTTGCTCGCCGGCCAAACTCGCTGCAGGCCCTCGAGTCAACCATTTGGTTCTCTGTAGCCTGCATTTGCTGGACCAGGACCTCGGTGGTTGACATGAGACCTTGGACCTCATCAGTCTTTCGATATGACGCCCTTGTTTGATTGTATTCTGGTTCCCACTTTGGGTACGCCTCGCTTGAGCGATACTCGTCGCCTTAAGAGGCTAATGCGGCCGGGCCGGAGACCCGGGGACACGACAGGGCAATCCACACTGTGTGAGAAAAAAAGAGACCTCCTGGTCTTGTTCTCTATGATAAGAAACTGGCCAGACTCTGGTTTGTTTTCATGGGGTTGATGGCTGTGCAGAGTTGAGGGATTTTGGTCTATAGACCCTTGAAGCATCATGGCATGTCGAGATGGGGTTTGTTGGCCGAAGAGAAGGGACGGGAAGGCCCGCGCGGGTAAGAAGGGATGGAACCAACACACGACAGGGGTTGTCTCTAGGGCCATCCGAATGTAAGATGGAGCAAGGTCGCACTAACTTTGGCTCTAGAGAATTGGTATGGATGGACCGGTGCTGCGATTTCACCGCCATCAAGGCCGAAATGAAGGTGTACGGAATTAATTATTGAGCGTGTAGTTCAAGTTCGCCGCGGCATCGCAAGCTATCGCCTTGGTTTCCTCTCACTGTGTTGGACTGGATACGATGCATATGAAAGCAGCCTTGAAATGGAAATGAGTTGAGACACTAAGGGCCCTGAGAGATTTATTAGCTTAGAAATTAAGAGAGTGGCCCATAGATAACTTGGAAATAGTCTCAGATCTATTTACGTCTATCGAATGGGCAGATTCATGATCTTCGCCGAGGGATATAGCTCATGAGTTAGAAGCTAGTTGACACTGGGAAGTCTCGATTTAATACGGAGACTTAGAGTATTTGACAAGGTCTTTAAATCTATGGCAGATTGACAAATATCGGTCTGCGCACTGCACAGACAAGAGACATATCTTTATCGGCAATCCATGGAAGACATGAAGATTCAGCTGAAGCCTGATTTAGCCTGCAGCAGGCATTCAGCAAGCATCCAACCTCCAAAGAAGTCCCATTGCTTTGTTGTGTTCTTAAGAGTATACATCTGTAGAATAATGACAGAAGATAGAGGACGTACAGCGCATTGTCGATTTGTAGTTGCGCAGCTGTCACACCCACAAGCGCTGGAGACATCATCAATTGGGATGGCTGAAGCCGCAGATTTCATGGCATCAAGCTACCTTGAAATAGACAACACTGCCAAAAAGATATGGAGGTCTTGAATTCAATTGCATTTGACCTGGGTTAGTTACGATACTTGGAGTTATAAGGACGACGACCACATCAGGTATCTCGTGAAGATGGGAATGTTACAAGACATCTTCACTGCACAACAACATTGATACTATTCATTATAGCGAATGAATATGTTTACCCAACTATTTGAGAAGCTATATGTAACGAAAGAGGCTGGTCTTAACAATGACTCTTTTGGATATACTGGCTATGAACTTGATGCAAAAGAAGACAGATTCTAGATGTATGATCAAAGGAACGGAATGGTCAAACTTTCGGGTTAAAGTAAAAGGAAGCTTATCCGTATGGTATCTCACTCAAGAGACAATAGATATCGTCCAACAGCCCTTTCGTTTGGCCAGTCTGCCACTGAACTTGAGCTTCCATATTCTCACCACTGCTACAGAACGAGGCCCGATATCCTGTTTGACAAAAGACACAATCAGTCCTCAGAGAAACAAGAGAGCACATCTTGACACATGCCGAATTGGAGACCATCAAGTGGTGCTCAGCTATGACGTCTCAGTGGCCGACTGGATAGACGATGAGGTTGCTTGATGAAGGTTGCGTGGCTAAAGAGGCAAGATGAAGATACTAAGAGTACTAAAAGACAATGTGTTATCCATAAAAGCACAATGTTTCTACCATCTGCTGCATGATTTATATGAGAACCTGGGAAAGAGTATGATGGCTTTTACTAGCCAGGAATAGGAACGACCAGGCAACGCTTATCCTACAGGCAGAACAAATTGCGTAGCTCGGATGAAACACCATAAACATCGATCACATCAGAGGATATGGAATATTGAACATGCATATATAGTATATGTA
>JAADJG010000782.1:0-36242 GCA_012932025.1 Fusarium austroafricanum | reverse complement strand
CTATAGCGTTTTATCTAGCTTATCTGTAACTGTATAGAGGCAGCTTACACAAGAGGTAGTAGTTATTTATAGTTGTACTATTATGATGGCGCCGGTGGCCGCAAGCACGATGACGTTGGCTTGCGATCACGTGATATTCAGGTTTGCTAGAGACATAAAGGTCTTGACGGTTTGCGAGACTCAGTCAGAAGAGGAACACTTTTTAGGACGCCGTTTTTATTATATTCAATTGCAACTCTATTATGAAGATTCTAGTATCATTCAAGTGATCATTTAATTCTCTATTTTATGAAAGAAACCTAGTCACAATTGGACTTCAGATAAGGGATTTATCTGATGAGGAATTGTTGATGAAGAGATTATCTTGTCTTTTGTTGTCGTTCACCGTATCACTCATACTGCCTAAAAAAGCAATATATCCTGGCGAATTTATCTCTTTAACTGTCGTAAGGCCTCAAGCAGGTCACTCGACCCGCTTGACCCCACGTACAAGAAAGCTACAAAATTTAGGTGAAGCTATCTCCAAAAGGGCTGTATTTGTTGAATTGGATAATGTACAAACTTCGGGGAAAGGTCGTGGAGTTATCGGCTAATTACCGGACCTATTACCTTTATAGTTAGACTGACTGAGAGATAGAGAAGAGGGGTAATCTAATCAGAACATAATCATCGGAAAACCCTACAATCTGACAGTATTCCTCTGTACTAGTCTACTTCTCTTACAGTATAGCCTTCTATTTTACTTCCTCTTATTGGCTAGTAGCCTTCTAAAATAAAGAAAGTACAAGTTGGCCTGTATTAGTAGATTTACTAATTTTGATTGGCCCTATACCCCTATTGTGATCTGTTTGAGGCCTTACGACAGTTAAAGAGATAGAGTTATTACAGTGCATTAACCCCCGCCTAGCGATTGCAGTACGGCGGAATGCAGGGGTCAACTTAGAGAACAGAAGAGAATGGATAGAAACATAAGGGGTTGGAAAAACCACAGAGTGGCTGGCATCTCATGACTCATGTTTCCCGCCGAGAGTTAAAACGAAGGCTTTTTGGGTGTTGCTAACGTTGCTTTTGCTTTTGCTTTTGCTTTTGCTCGCAGACTCATTCCACCACCATGCGAACCCTCGGGCTATTGATCACCAAGCAAGTCTCACCAGCAAGAGTAAAAAACGATCAGTAATTATTCCTCAGCCTCTTTTATTATACCCTCAGCCATGCCAACTAGAGAAACGCCTTGATCCTCAAGCCTTCCCAATAGTTTCGTCATCCCCGATGGATCCAACCTCATTAATGTCTCAATCGCTTGGTACTGCCTGACCTCCTTCAGAACCTCTTTCTCACGGCCCTCCAACCTCTCTTCCTCGTTCTTCAGATCAAAATCCCGCTGCGCAATCTGACCCAGCTCTTCCAACACATCCGCATTTGCTTGCGCAATTAATTTGTCATATTCTTCCAGCCTTGCTGTGTACTGGCCCAGTGTCGTTGCGAGATCATCTGCTGGAATGGCCATATCCTCGTGATGCTCCTCCACGAACTTCCTGCCTTTCAGGATCTTCTCTCGTTCTGTTTCGTAAATCTTTACGTCGGAGCATAGCTTGTCAATTACTTCGCTGGGCTTTGCCTGGGTTGCTTCGCCGGCTTGGATTGAAGCTGTGATATCGCGTAGTGAAGTGGTGGTAGCGTCAAGCTCTTTTTGCTTTTCGGCAACCAGTAACTGGAGTGAGCCGATGAGATCTGTGAAGGTTTGTGGGCGTGGCGGATGTTTCTCATCTGTCCGGGCGCGCTTTGGGCTCTGAGAAATGGCAGAGGCTGATCTGGGTCGCTTCGCAGAGGCAGCAACAGCGTCCTTTTGATCTGCCATCTCTGCATCATCATCACCGAAATGATCATAGCCGGTCCAGTCTTCCCATTCATCTTCCGAGTCCACACCACTTGCGTCACTCTCTTCCTCTTCCTTACAGCTCTCATCCTCATCCTCCACCCCTCCGCTGTAAGGCTTTATATTCGCCGACGTGATCGATGCATGCGTAGCCTCGCTCTTAACGTAATCATCAACCGCGAAATGCGCCCAAGCCTGCAGAACATCGCTGCTCTTGAGGCAAGGATGCTTTCGATCGCGCTTCATCACACAATCCCTCAAATAATCCTTGACTTGTTGGAAGTCCTTCTTGCAGTCTGCATTTCGTTCAGCTGTCCTGCATAACTTGCGCAGGTTCTCCAGGATCTCAACACCCCATCTCTTTGGCAAGAATCCAGCAGCCAATTCCCATGGCCATTGACGTGACAGCTTAAAGATGGTCCGCGCAGCATCGCCTACTCGCTTGCCCATTGTTGATCGGCGCATGTGCCACTTCAATTTTGATGCGATTTCCTTGTCGGACATGTTGTGTGATGCATTGTTAGGTCTTCTACGCGACTTGGAGCTGGGCAGTTCAACGTATAATGAGGCCAAGGACTTTGGAGGTTGTACTTCGCGTTTAGGTCGCATCAACGCGATTCCGATCTTTGTATCAGAGACCTCATCATTATCGACTGTCCGTAAGCGTAGAGTCCGACGCGTTGTGATAGACATTGTGCGCTCGTAATGATGATGAGATATGGTTGATGCAAGTGAGGGAGTGAGCAAGGGCCTGTGAGACATTCTAGTGTACCTGCCCCTCCAACCCGCCACCACTTCTATTTAGCCAGAAGATGGCCATATCGACTTCAACCAAGCGATGGGTAGGAATAACGGTCTAGATAATTCTTAGATATTGAGCATCTTTTACAAATGGGAACATCGACGTTCTGATGTTTCGTTGTGTTGGTCGTAGAGCTGGGTTCGTTGGTGGAAGCCACCCGCTGCACAGCGGATGACACTACAGTGGACCTGGAAGCCTTTTATCGCTGGCACGCATCTCATCCATCGCATCGAAACCACCTACCCTGGGCCTAAGAAAGAGAAGAAAGTCTATATGCAGTTAAAAAAAAACACCTGGGATTGTATCTTCTCAATATTTGTGTTATAAGACTTGGGTTCTTATCTAGTAGAATATCTTACAGGAGTCTTGTAATAAAATGAGACCTTGTCTATACCATCATTCATTTCTGCCTTTCTATTACCAATCCTCCATCATGTTAGTCAAAGAAACACCTAAAAACCCAAGACAACATACCTTTTCCATGTTCCCTCCACGTCCATCTGAGCTTCTCGAGAGAAGCTCTGTATTACATACCTAGCTGTTTGTCGCAACAGCTGTCGTTGATCTTCTCTGGCTCTGGACCAATGTGCTAATGGATTACCTCGGACAACTAGAAGGAAGCTCTCCGGGCAGCATTCTTAAACTTGTCAGCAGCCACAACATCATCCTTCGGTGTACGATGTGCCGCTTCAGACGCATTATCCATGGCTGGTTTGATCTTAAAAAAGTCATTGGACTCAAGTTTAGTCTGCAAGATCGTCGTCTCCGACTTGCGCATCTTGGTCACAGCCCCGATTGTGCGGTAATGCGCCAACTCTTTGCCAACCTCTTCCTCGCGCACCTTCAGCCTCTTCTCTTCTTCTCTCTCCATCTCAAATCGCTCCTCCAGTTCAAAGAGTCTCTGATGGATCAGTTCAACCTCTTGCCGAACCTCTGCATTCTTCTCGTTGATCAAGCGGTCGAATTCCTCTAATTGTGATGTGTACTGTTGCCTTTGTTTGGCTACGTCGTCGGCTTCCATATCCATGATGGCGTAGGTTTGTTCGAAGACTTTCTGACCTTCCAATTTCTTTTCCTTCTTTGTCTCAATCTCCCTGATTGCTAGATAAAGTTCGTCGAGACCGTCGTTATTCGTTGTGGAGTGGGATTTGGCGAGGGCTGTCTGGCTGGCTTGAACCAAAGTCCTGGCTTCACGTAGAGAATAAGAAACAGCTTCCAGTTCTCTTTCTTTTTCGGCCATAAAGAAGTCAAAAGACTTTACAATATCGATGAAGCTTTGTGGGCGGCGTGTTACATCTGTGGTCGATTGAGTCTACCAGCGTTAGAAAGAGGTTAATAATAAGAGGGAGGATCGTGAACTTACATGAGTTGCTTTCGCTGTTGCATTTGGACTCATTGTGTTTTGACAATTATCGCATTTCATGCCGAATTCGGCTACTCGAGCACGCTTCAGTGCTTCAGAGAGCTCTGAGGATGACCTAGAACGTTTACCGAGTTTGACAGTAGTATCGTCTTGCGAAGTTGGTTCGGTATCGTAATCGCCACCATGCCCATGGTCGCCAGTATAGTCTTCGAAGTCGTCTCTGGAGAATCTGCCTTCCCTCTCGCGAGTTTCGCTCTCATCTTCATCTTCCTCATCAGACTCTACTAGAGAGGTCAGGAGCATGATTTCAGTTGTTGCAGTCGTGCTTCGTCTGCCCTTGGCTCTTCTGTAATGGCGAACACTAAAATGGGCGACAGCCTCTCTGATGTCAAGAAGCTTGAGCTGCGGACAATCTTGGTCGCGATTATATGCACGGCTGTGAAGGAAGTCTTTGACCACCTGAAAGTTATCGCCATAGTCATTCGTCGCCACTTTGCTGTGGACAATTCTGAATAACTTTCTCAAATCCTCGACAAGTGAAATGCCCCATCCTCTGCCTCTGGGAAGAAAGTTCGCAGCCAATTCCCAAGGCCATTGTCCTGAAAGTTCAAGGACGCTCCGACAAGCATCGCCTACCCTTTTGCCCATTGTTACCGTTTTCCGGTTCCACTGCAGCCTTTCCGCGATCCATTGGTCGTTGTGCTCAGGTGGGTAAGATTTTCGGCGCCGTCCAGGACGCTTGGAACGAGGCAAGCCTGGTGTTCGAGATCGATACCTTGAAGGCCGTCCATGTCCCCAGGTCTTTGGAGGTCGACCGGGTCGCCCATGTCCCCGAACCTTTGCAGGTCGCCCAAGTTTACGAGCCTCTGACGGCCGTCCAGGTGACTGCGGCTTTGGTGGACGTCCTGGCCCTCTTCGCTTTGTATTTGGAGGTGGCCCTGTCACTTGGGGACGTTGAAGAGGGTTGATAAGCATTGATGCAATGCCAATTTTGTAATCCGCGAGTTCATCAATATCAGAGCTCTGAAGGCGACAAGACTGACGCGTTCTGGGGGGCATTATACGCGCCTGGCGATTTGCGTGAAGTTGGAGAAGCGACAAATGCAAAGATAGGCTGAGGACAATAGGAGGCCGACCGCGACAGCCTACCTTGACAGCCTGAAAATTCTATCCCTGTCTCAGTCAAGCCACCAATACCAATTTACAAAACTGAGACATTGCACAGATCAGGGAGTATTTGTTTGGTGCTATTGTCTCCTATATTAACTCTCTAAGTAGGACTCAGTCCCTGTATGTTGGTTTGTATATCTATCTAGTGTGAACGGACTTACAGGGAGGGATCATTTACGAAGGACGCCAGTTGCTTATATTCAACGAAATTAAAGGTGATAATGATATCTCTTATACCACAAACCCCATACTACGCCCTTTTCTCTTTCTTTTAGTGTTCTTCTAGCTATAATGAGATCATAGAAGATAGAAAGTCTGGGGTGTTGTTGCCTGGAGGTACCCGCTAGGCAAACAATGGAACGAACAGGGGGTCAATTGTAATTTGTAAAGCAGGGGGTCTCCGTTCTCACAAGAGGAAGTCTTGCAAAGGGCGTCGTAGTGAGAAATAAATGATTTATGAGATAACAAATCCCATGGCTGGCTCTGAAATTGAGCTTATCGAAGGAAATGAAAGCCAGATCTGAGTTGTTGAAACTTGGAGATGGCAGTGTTTCAAAGCTGGAGCCGTTGACGGGACGGGAGCTAGCGGCTTTTCCCCTTGTCAACAGCGGCGCCGGCGTAGGATCGCAAAGCCGACTCCGACGATGAACGGACATTCAAGTTATCTTATCTTATCTTAATAAGTCTCAGCTCAATACCTCAGCTCAATACAAGTCTGCAAGACAATGTCATCATCCAAGAAACAAAACACGCATCGTGGGCCGTTGTAGATCAACCTGAAACGTCTCACTACACGCCCACGACCCTTTACAACGGCCTTCCAAGCGCTCGCTCTTCTTCTTGTATTTCCTCTCCCAATCTCCCACAGGCGGTACCTGACTCCACAGCCAAGCCAATCATAACCCCGCGCATCTCCCAAAATAGACGAGCTAACTATTTCGGGAGTCGCCTAATTACTTTAAACGCGCGCCTCCAAGATCCTGGACCAATAGCACCCGGCAGATATTTCTGGCAGCTCCTCAACACCAAGGCCCTTTGTTGATGCCCTCGAGCCGTTCAAGGCTGCTCAGCTGGTATGCTCTGCTCTGTTCTGCTTTGTTTCATCTGCCGGTGCAACTATGATGCGCATCCTTGTTTACCTTACCCTTCGACTAGTCTAGTCTAGTCGTGTTCGCGCTTGTAGCATTGTACACACCACATGCAATGCACAAACCCCGTTCATTTCCCCAGGCGCCGCCCCAAATGTCATGCCCCATCCGCAGATGCAAATCGTGTGGCTCTCGGGAGCTGCGTTTTTACGTTTAGCTTTTCCTGAGCCTATTCTGTACACACTGACACAGCGGCGCTTGCTCAAACAGACATAGTACGGACGAACCTGTTAACCTTGGCATGCTTGACATCTGGATATCCATATCTGCTGTAACCGCCCACTCTGTTAACCGCCCAGCATCTCCAAACAGCCGCCTTCTGAACCAATATCAGCGGCCCATTTGGGGAAAACCACTTCTTTCAGACACGAGTGTGCTGTTTCATTGTCTGTTCTTGCTCCTCTGTTCATGTTTCAGTGCCAGAGCCGCCGGGCTTGAGATTGGTCTTTGTCTTCTCCTCTGGGCCTTAAAGCTGCTTCATATCCGGCCTGCTATGGCCTCTGTTTCCCTTTCTCCATTCTCCAGACAACTTACTCCCTTCGCTCAGCATCTTTCTATTATCTTTCCTTATTTCCTTTTTCTCTCGTTGTGGGACTCTCGGCGCTTTCCAATCTGTCGCTTCTTGGGCTTTTCCTTACTATCGATCATCTCATCTCTCTCTTTACACAAGTACAGGACTTCTCGCTTGGACGAGGATCCATTTTCATTTTTGGCCGCTATCTTCAAGACCGAACCGATCAAGCAGACCAGGCCGGTTGACCCGGGCCTTACCCTCTTTTACGCTTAATCCGTAATCTTGTCAAGGATTCTTTGCGAATCCCTTCACTTCTCGTTTCTATACACCTACCCACACCCGTCTTCCCCATGATGCCGAAACACACTCGAGCTTCTAGCTCTTCTCAGAACCGCTACCATGCGGGTATCCCAGTTTCTCTAGCCCCCTCTCCTTTATACAGCCAGCAACGTATGTCCATGCCAAACTACTATGGCATGGGAACTACTGCTGCTTCTTCTCTCGCTCTCCAAACACAAACCCAGGAACCTACATACGAACCCTATGCCTCATCTTCAGCACCTCCCGTTTCTGTTCCTCCACCACCTGTCCAACACAGAGCCAGTTCAGGTGCTTGGACGCCTCAAGATGACCAGCAACTTCTCACAGCGAGAATGCAAGGTCTGAACTGGGGTCAGATCCAAGCCAACTACTTTCCCTCCAAGACTCCCAATGCCTGCCGCAAGCGTCACGAGCGGTTGTTGGAACGCAAGGGTGCGGATGATTGGGATAGCCTCAAGCTTCAGCGCCTAGCCAAGGAGTACATGGCGATGAGAAAGGAGATCTGGAGCGGCCTCGCAGCCCGAACAGGCGAGAAGTGGAACGTAGTCGAAGCCAAGGTAAGTCAGACTCATTACTTTTAAAACATCTGCTAATATAGAAAACAGTGCATGTCAAATGGCCTCAAGAATCTGCAAAGCGCAGCCCGCGCCGCAGCCCGCCGTGACCGTCTCGAGTCCGGCGCTCTCTCAGGGTATGACGACGACAGCGGCATCTCCGGCATGGGCCTGACACCGGTTGACGAACTAGACGCATCGTATAGCAGCCCCGAGACCACCGCATCGTCCTTCCAGCACCTGCAGCCTCACCACATGGCCGCTGCCGTCCAGTACAGCCTCGGTGCCCCCTATGCCCCAGGCTACGGCGGCCACGGATACTCGTCGAGTGTGAGCTCCAGCGCGAGTGCGGGACACTATGGGCATCACCATGGTGGACATAGTCAGGGGAACAGTCCGCAGTACATGACGCAACGACCGCAGAGTTCAGATATGGGCATTGGGAATCTTATTAACAGGCCAGGAAGAGGTGTTTGACCGATACTGTCTCCTCACGCACTCTTCACGACTTTCAAGCCTCACCGGAGGCTCACCCACTCTCGCCGTCCATTCCTTATGTCAATCCTTATAATTCAAAACCCTCTCTTTACTGCATGGCGAGCAGCATGGGTCTAACACGGTGTTTCTGGCGCTTTGGGGCGATTATAACGACGATAACGCATGATATTCTGATTTTACTGTATTTGGGCGTTGGTACCTGCTTAATGTTTTAGTCTTTCTTTGTTGTTCTCTGCTCGTTAAAATGGTGGCTAGCAAGAGAGGGAATGGCATGATCAAGGCACATTTCCTTTGTATAACTAGAGATAGAGATACCACGACATGAGGTGCATGGGGATCTAGCAGCGCATTGTCTTTGAAATCTGGTTGTATTTGAGCATTCATTACAATTGGCGCATTCATTACAAAGAACATGGTCTGTGTTGATGTCTTGGTATTAACAGAATCTACAGTGGTGATGTATAACAGCCAAAATGCTACAAATCTACCTCCCGTCACATATACAATAATTGTTACAATATTCATTCGTTATCCTACATCACCGCACAGGCTTCTCACGCCCCAACTGGCTGTTGGCCGCCATGCTGACCATCTCATCCAGCTCTTCCTCCTCCCACTCTCCCTCCTCCTCACCAAAAACACTCCTCCAAACCCTGCTCCACATACCCTTCTTATGCAACAGAGCAAGGATCATGACACCGGGTAGATGCCACACGCTCGCCCAGAAAAGACCCCTCGCGCTACCCTTGTGACCCTCGTGCCGCCAGAAGCGCACGGCTTCTCTGATGAGCCAGGCGTTGATTGGGAAGCTTGTTACTGCAAAGGACCACTCTGTTACTCCCGCGGCGCAGAGTGAGACACACAGAGGGATGAAGACGAAACTGTATCGCAGAGCGACTCGGCCGTTGCGTGCGGGATTTGTCCATGCTAGCATGCGAAGACCAGCCTTTTTGTACTCTTCGCGAATGGGCCAGCTAAGGGCCATAAAGTGGGGGAATTGCCATGCGAATAGCAGACCGGCCATGACCCAACCGCCAATAGATGAACCGTCGGGAGCGAACAAAAGCTCACGCCATGAACCATCCTTGGTAGCAGTTTCACCAGCAGCTGCAGCCCAGCCCATTAAAGGAGGAATACCGCCAACCACAGCGCCGACCCAGGTATTAAAAGCTGTCACAGCCTTGAGAGGCGTGTACATTCCGGCGTATATAACAATATTGGCGAAACCGAGTCCCGAAACAGTGGGATTGACACCAAAATACAAGGCGCCTGTGCCCAGTACACCAGATAGAACAGCGAACAAGACTGCGGCTCTTTGGGAAATGAGCTTTCGCACAAGCGGACGGTTTCGAGTTCGTGTCATCTTAGCATCGGTGGAAGGCTCGTAAAGCATGTTCAGAGCATTGGCGCTAGAAGAGCACAACGTCGTACCAATCGTGAGGAATAACAGCGTTAAAGGACTCAAACTCGGTGTCTCAGTGGTGCTCGGCGAGAGCATTTCTGGAACGGGGTATAATGCGTATGTAGCCATGGCGGTAAGGACGACGAGCATTGTTAATCGAGGTTTTGAGAGGGAGAGACATGCGGAGAGGTAGCGGCGGAAAGAACTCGTTTGCGAGGCGGCGTGTGAGGCGAGGAGAGAGGATGCATCGGGAGGAAGTGGTTTTTCGCCTCTTGCTGCAGCGGCGGCAGCTTCGGCGGCAGCCTTTTCACGGCGTTGAGCTTGTCGTCTTCTATGAGGAGCAATCGCATCGGTATGCGCCGAAGAGTTCGCAGAAGATATCGTCGAGTCAGTCGAAGCCGCCGAAGCGGAGGTCGATCTTATGCCATTGGCACGCCTTAACACAACAAAATCAAGACATGTTGAGCGATCGAACAGTCTATTCGAGAGAAAAAACGCAGGACTCTTCCATGGCATCGCAGCGACTATTCTAGGCGGTTGGAAGGCAGCGGCGGAGGACATGCAGCGCCTGGCAGCGGGTGCCTTGAGGAGGATCTCGGCGGCGGGGAAGAGACATCGTGGTGGTCGCATTATGGCGTGGCGGTTGCGATTGGGTTCATGGCGGAGACCCAGACACGCCGAGAGAGAGGAAAGGCTAAGCTGTTGGGCGTGAGATTACGAGGTGGTTCGACTGGTGATAGTAGAATTCTTGATGCAATGGATAACCTAATTGGGGAATTCCCGGGGAAGTGAAACGTGATTTATCACGTGGGAGTAATTGGAGAAGAACCCCGCTGTCCTGTTGTTTGCCCTCATTCCAAATCCTTGAGATCTCATTGAACGCCGCTAAACCCAATGTCTTCAAGGGTCTTCATGCGGATATTATCGCAAGTTCAGAGTATCTTATCCCAGTAAATGTTCCGGCTTCTTCTTCGTAATCGTCCTTCTCCAGCAGAAGTCGACAATTATGGTATCCCGACAGCCCGAGAACGGCGAGAACTATCTCGACCCACGCGTTCCACCACCTGACCCCAGCATCGTCTCGACATTGGTGAAGAAAGGTTCTACTCCATCGTTTCAAGTGAAATATGGCAGCCTAGGCCCTCCTACTATCCTTCGGCTGGCAATGGTAATTGCAGCCGAATAATAGTGGAAATGGAGGCGAGAAACGATGCTACTGAGCGTTTCGGGTAGCCAAGCCGAGCGAATGGCTACTAAACTTTCCGTCAGATGCTCTCATTTTGGTGGGGGCCAGCTCAGCTTGGTAACTTGAGATGAGGAGAGCGGCTTTATAAGCGACATGACGATGCCCTCAATTTTCCATCTCGAATAGTATTTATAGGATGCAATAAACTCGTCTTTTTTGTCAGAGCAGTTTCATTCACATTGATAGCGCCAACATGACCACACTACTAGACGCCCTCCGTCAGACCAGTCGAGTCGACTGCGACACTCTTGATTCCAATGGTATGGACGAGAAACATCATAGTCTCACTTGACTGACTTTATAAAGTTGCTCAGAAATTAGGACCATTTGTTGATTGCACATCTAACCAGGTAAGTGAGCTCTTCTGTATCTCCGAGAGCAGCGTTGACACTGTTCAGGCAATTGCATTCTCCGAGATCTCAAGACCCCTTGCGGGAGAACCTCTTTTGCATCATGATGCATTGATCAAAGAAGCTATCCAAAGTGCCCGCGGAGCACTGAAAGAATTGCAAGGCTCAGCGACCTTTGGGGAGTTTGTCGTTCAGATCTTGGTATGACGTGGCAACTCAAAGGATGGAGCTTTACTGACTTGACAAGATGGTCAAACTTCAACTCTTGATAGTGCCTAACGTTACAGGCTATGTGCATATCCAGACAAACCCGAAGTTGTCTTACTCAACTGCTGGTACCATCAGCGATGCCTACCGAATTGTGAACATCTTCAAACAACTGGCGCCCGATTTCGACGAGAAAAGGGTCTGTATCAAGATTCCTGCTACTTGGGAAGGGCTCCAAGCATGTCGCACACTGGAGATGAAGGGCATTGCGACACTTGCGACAACCATGTTTTGCATGGAACAAGCGGCTTTGGCTGCCGAGGCCCAGTGTACTTACATCGCTCCATATGTCAATGAACTCAAGGTCCATTTCGAAGCTGGGTGAGTTTATTATGACAAACAGCTACAGTTTGACTGACACTCGTAGATGCGTGGACGAAAACAAAGCCTTTGACTTCTGTCGTGAAGCGCAAGCCTACTATACCAGCCATTCGTTCCGTACGCAGGTTTTGGCGGCGTCGCTCACATCCGTGGATGAATGCATGCAACTCGCGGGAATTCAACATGTCACCATCTCTCCGAACTTGCTCAATGGACTCGCTTCTACCGACGTATCGTCTTGGGATGGCAAACTTGGAGATTACTTCGCGCAAGGTCCTGCGATGAAGAGCTGGGAGACGAGAGACTACCATGCGCTGGTCAAGGATGAGAGCTCATGGAGAATGGCTTTCACGATGAGTGGGTTCGGAACGAGCGAAGGCAAGATCATCCAGGCCATCAATTACTTTGCAGACTTCCAAGATAAGCTCGAGGAGCTGGTGAAGCAACACGCTGGATGATTCACAGGCGCATCGGTCCAGTGTTGCGACATCTGAACCTGGACAAAGGAAGCATCTCTACAATACCATAATGAACTGCTTCACCCACAACTCTGAATCTTGTCGTGATTTCTCGCCTGCTCACTATTTTTGATTGAACAAAGAGATTCAAACAAAAAAAATGCCAGTTGCTATTCACAGTCAAGCTTGACGTTCCGACCTGTTTGTTGAGTTTCCCCTCTTTTTGGGGACAAAGAAACACGCACACCACTCAGTCACAGGGAGGCTTGTTGCGTGAAGCTTTGGCCTTTCTGATTGCTGTTATTGTGATCCTTTTTGGGGTTGACACTTTGTGTGGCTGGAATTGGCCTGATTGTCCAACTGCGTGGTGTTTGGTGCTTGTTGACGCAGCTTGATTGCATCACCCCGGGTTGCGACAGATTCACAAATGGAGAATTTGAGAAATCACCTTGTTACACGAAAACCACGGTCAATCGATAGGCAGTTCAACTCGTTAATGTCAATTTGTGCTCTCATGCCCCGACGCAATTGAGCTCAAAGAACAAACGGTGACGCCGACGAAGGGCGATTTAAAACACAGACCACTCCATCAACAGCTCAAAGAAAAATGGTGCCTCTCTTTGTCCTCAGCATTACGGCAAACCACATATGGGACGTGCGATGATGTTAGCTCGAAGAACAATGGTATTGCATCCAGGCCAGGGCGGCCACTTGATGAGCTTCATCTCAAAGGATGCTCAAAGGATGGTCATGCATAAGGTGTGCGATTTAACACCCTTCGGATCCCTTCATTCATGACTTGCTCATCAATACATCTTCACTCTCTTTATCGTCTTTTCCCTCGTTGATACACACCAACTGAGCTCTCAGCTTACCTCTGCATCCTTCTGCTTGAGCTCTTTCTCGTTGAGTCTTTCTTGCTTTGTTTTATACCCCTAAACATCACAGCCCTCAGCCTTCGTCCATCTTTCACGAAATCTTACTCTGTCATAATACCCAATTGTGCACTCAATGGAGGCAGACGTAGGTGCCTCATCCTTGGGTCAGGATGAATCCGCCCTCGAATATGTGTCGTCTGACACTGCCGCAAAACGATTTGACCTCTTGATCGACCCTAACGATGAAAAATGGGTGCGCAAGCACAAGTTCTTCACTGAACGATTGGACTCAGACTCTCCCGTCAAAGAGATCATCAGAGAAAACTTCACCTACCACGAGAGCCGTCTGTTATCGCCTTCTGATCGCGACGACATCAAGGAATTGCAAGCCGCCAATGCAAAGCGATACAAGGACCTTCTTAATGGTCACTTCAAAGGCGTCGTGGATTCTTTGGCAACAAAGTTCACCATGATGTACTTCGGCCTGCCTGTTGCTCCTATCGAAGATACCCTCAAAGACATCGCTATGATGATGGGCCTGGAAACGGAAAAAGACCCATTGTACAACATCAAGCCACCGCTGCATTTCCTCACGGCTCATGATCGCCGCAACTGGGGAAAGGATAGCCTGAGAGGTAAGCTGACTATGATGCTTTCAACGTGCTCAAAGCTAACAGCTCCAAGGGACCGAAGCACCCGTTTATCCCATACCATGGCCCAACGAGGAACCAAAGGAGCCAAAGGAGCCAAATGAACCGACTTTAGGCCTTCGTGGAGGTGAAGCACCCACCACTGAAGTGCCCACGAATAGTGATTACATCCCCGAATACGAGGATCCAGCTTCCCAAAATGATCTATGGCTCTATCTGCATGGTCTTAATGGACGTATACCCTTCGTCCCCAGCAAGTGGAAGTCATATTCAGTTGTCCTGCGACAACTACTACGCCTCGCTTACACTGTTGAGATGTCGGCGGAACCTATCCCATACACTCTCATCGCCTTTCATCGCTGGGGCAAGGACCCTATGTACATCCATGATACACTGCCTCTGACGGCGACGAGCAACGCAGGGGCTTTTCTTCAGGGGCTGTATGTGAATAACAACAACAAAGATGAAATGGAATCTTATAATCTCTTTGTCCAGGAAGGAACGGTCCGGGCTGGAGATGGGCCAGCGATATGGGAACCTCGAGAAGTACTCCTAAGAGACACTGTCAAGATAGGGCGCAGTTTAGGAACCTTTCTTGATCGCGAGGCGATCAGCATTGCCTATCTGACTTTTCCCAAGACCAGGGGGAAGACCTTCAGCATTGGCAACTATTGCTCTCAACAGTTCAATGCCCACTTCACCGCCACCATGGACATCCTCTTCGGCAAACCTATGCGCGAGCTGCCCAGATATTCCAAGTACAGCCATGCCCTGTTCCGCCTCCATGATAAGAAGAAGCCTAATTCACGGGCCATTCCTGTCGTATATGGCGCCATGGGTCTCCCGCAATGGGCCTGGGAGCTACTCCATCCTCTCAATAACCCAGATGCTGAGTGGATGGTTGAGTGCTCCTGGCTTAATCCCAGAATGCATCCTCTCATTATGCCAAACTATTATCCCCGGCCTAACCCCCATTTGCTTGCACAGAATAGGGACCATGCAGCTGAATATGAGGATGCTTTCGGTTCGATCTGTGAGATTGCCACTGAGGCTTTCGACAAGGAAACGAGCAGAAAGCTAGGGTCGCTCTATGTAATTGAGGGAGACCCTATTAAAGATTCCTCCAACGATATCGATAGCGTGGAGGTGCACCCTCGGCGCGGAAATCATGGAAATCCCGATTCTTACGATACCAGTCTTGGAGATGCACTCAAGAAGATGCCGACTTGGTATCTGAACCTCTACGCGAAATGGCGCCCCGGACACTGTCGCTTGGTCCCGAACTGGGGAGGAGGAAAGCCTGATAAGGAGATGCCGCCTCTGGGATCATCACTTGCATCCCTCATCAATGCGGTCAACCTGCTGGTACTGGCTACTGGGCGGAAGCTTGATGATTGCCGGGAGAACGACCATATATTACTCAAAGAAACAGTATGCTTTGACGCACGCCAGGTCCAGGATATGGATTCGCCATCATACCTCATCACCCCCGACTCAAGCAACAACGACTGGTTTCGTATCAGACAATCTATTACGTCCCCAGAAGTCAAAGTGAGTCTGGTGAAGAAGTCAGAAGTCGACTGGACTTCCTGTATCGACCAGAGAAACATATGGGGCGTTCGATTGAGTGGGCGGGACATTGCCAACCTTACTCGCAGTGGAGGTCCTGGGCTCACTCGAAAACGTCTCAAAATAAAGGACTTGGACGATAAAGTAGTTGACCCTCGCGCCAATTACCCATCAGCGCCAGAGCTTCTGGCCCGCAGAACTGACAACGACGATGATGACGATGAGCCTGTGCAGCCATACTCAGCCATGAGAACAGACGCTTTTCAGGCGCCTTCGCTGCATATTCAAGGCCCGGCTCCAGTGTTATCAATCAATGAATCATTTTATTTACCTGAGCCCAAGACTCTTGGTAGAGAGTATAAGTATGACTGTGACGTTGGTGTCCGGGCGACTCACCGACCTTCCTGGGCTGATCATCCTCCAGCTGGCCTGTTTGACGCGGAAACGGTCCCTGATTCTGAGCCCCCCCTCTCCGTGGATGATGATGCGGATACCGATATCTACGGTTTTAGCGGAGATGAGGGTGGTGATGATGGTGATGATGGTGACAATGACGGTTCAGGCAATGGTGCGCAGGGTTATGGGGATGATCCTGGGGACGATGACTCAGGCGATGATTCAGACGATGGATCAGATAACAGCTCAGACAATGGCGTTCCTCGAGAAATCGAGGAGAGTTCTTCTGATGACAGTGATGATGAATCAGACAGGAGAGACGACGACATGGACCTAGACCAAGACGATGAACCTGAAAATGTCGTGACATCTTTGCCAGGTCCATCCAACAGGCCGGCCTGGAATCATGGCAACGAGGCTTCAGGAGAAGACCGCGAAATCGCATGGGAGGCACAACCCAGTCTCTACGGCGACCCTCCCAATGGCAGACATACATCTGAAAACATCTCCATCCCTGTCAACGCACCCCCCGAGGAGAGAGTTCGTCGCACAACTAGCAACGTCGCCATGATCTCCAATCCCCTTCTCACGCCCACCGAGCAAGCCAGTCTCCAGAGCGCCTACTGGGAGGCTCGCAACATACTCCTTAAGCGGATCGCGAAGTGCTTCTTTAGTGGCTGTAACTTCACATGCCAACTAGGTGATGTGGATGTGTTGGAGAGACATTTCATTACTACTCATAGTACCATGGGGTGTGGATTTTGCATTGAACCGCGGTGGGCTAGCTGGGATCAGGTACAGAGGATGCAGCACATGCGTCAGAAACATCGGAGAGTGTTTTGGAATACTGTGAGAGCGGCGAATCCTAGGGAAAAGTCTGAGGAGCCACGACAGGAGCAGAGTCCGCGGAGAGACGAGCAGAATGTTCCTGGGCATTCAAACCCTGATGCTTCGGGTGCTGGGCCGTCTCGGCGCGCAGTACAACATCCTCCTCAGCCGTCTGGTGCAGCTCGACCACAGGCTCGACAACCTGCTTCAGCTCCAACACAGCGTATACAACAACTTCCTCCTCAGCCATCTGAAACACCTCAAACACAGCCTCGGCGACCTTTTGCAGCCCAATCACGGCCCGCAGATAATTTTGCTCTGGGTCAAGTTGACGATCCATTTGGTCGAGGTCATGTGTCATTGCCTGATTCACAGCGAGGAGCGATTCGCTTGCCGCAGTTCGGGGGGGTAAATGCCGACCAGAAGCTCCTCAACCCTCCACGACGTATCCCATCCTTAATAACGAATTGGTATGACTTGCCTGGACCTAGGGAATTCGTGGATCCGCCCGCGACATGTCCTGCCCCAAACTGCCCGTACCGAGGCTTCAGCCACTTGAATTCTTTGGGAGTATGGAAACACTTCAAGGAATATCATTCTACCACAGAGCTCAAAGAATGTCCTTTCTGCCGCCTTCCCTTCATGAAAGTTACGGATCGCGGCGCCATAGGGAACCGGATCTGGACATATAGGGATGAGCAGGAGTGCATCAAGCATCTGGACTGTCATATCTACAGGCTTTGGGATCTAGGGCCGGAAAACGGTGGGCGATTCTCATTGGGTTTGAGAGCGACACTGTCAAAGGCTGGGGAGTATCCAAGGAACAGGGATTATGCTGTAACCCCGTGCTCGCCTCCTGACGAGACAGCGAGTTTTCCTCAGACTTGGGTCCAAATATGCCCCCTCTTTGATGAGTGTGGTGTAGTCATCAATTGTTCGTCCGAGGACTTGATTGAGTATCGTCAACATGTCCGCGACAGTCATCCAAGAGATGTTCAGAGGATCTTATTCAATGAAGATGACAGCAATGATGGTGATGACGGCGGTGTTGAAGGGGACGATGAAGGCGACCATGGTCAAGAGAGACAGCGGTCTCCTTCTCTTGGAGCATCTAGAAGGAGAACTCCGCCCAGGCCTCCAACTCCTGGTCCAAGAGCGACTGAATTCTTCTCCGACGATGAAATCAGCGATAATGAGCTCAATGAGTCTACTGGCTACGCACAGGTTGCCCCAAGGGAACAGTCTACTCAGAAGGCCAGCAAGAAACGCAAGGCTGTAGCTCCGGCAGATCAGTCAGAGAGTGAGGCTCCCAGTGAAGCCGGACCATCAGTCCCTCGCGGACGACGATCACCCGTGAGACCTCATCTTGGTCCGATCCTGGGGGCGGGATGGGAAGAAGTGTCCGAAGGCATTCACGCCTGCACTTCTGACTCTGATATGCCACCTGATCCTATTACCATAACGGAGATCAAGAGGAAGCGTACTAAGAAGGCGAGAAAGAGGCACAAGCCTTCACCTCCGATCGACGAGTCGGGGAGTGAGAGTGACACCGACATCCCGGCAAGACTCCCTGACAATAAACGCTCCAAGAAAGCTCAGCCCGGGACTTCGGGTCTAACCCCCAAGAAGGCCAGCCGCAAAGGCAAGTCTCCGGCTCCAGCTGTTCAATCGGAGAGTGAGGCCCCCAGCGATGTCGCATCAACCGTCTCCCGTGGTCGAAGCTCTGCTAGGAAACCTCGGTCTAAACCCGCTGCGACCAGAGCTCCTGCGGCTGAGACACAGGGCAGCTCATCCAAGAGTGGCGCTGCTGAAGGTAGAGGCCGTGCGAAGAAGTCCAAGACACCTCGTAGAGATGGCGAAAAGGATGGCGATTACGAAGACGATGGTTATGAATCCGAAGACGTTGAGGAGGAGCAGGATGATAGAGGCCGTCCTTTCCGTCGTAGGGCCAGTTCTCCAGACTGGGTTAAGGAACTTAGCCCTGGGGATCCCAAGTTTGATCCTGACGATGACATGTACTGCTCCAAATGTCTTCGAAAGGCGCCTAAGAAGGGAGGCAAGAGTCCGAACCTCTCAGCCACCGAACGCGCAGAAGAGATCCAGGTCAGTATCCGTATCCTTCCTTCACTTTGATACTGATACTGGAACATGTGCTAACATATCCCAGGCTCACATCGACCCGCAACGCTGCTGCCGTATTCGCAGCGGAGTCGGCTCAACCAAACGTCTCCCCAACCGCAGCGGCTGGATCAAAGGCTCTGACCTCACTAAGAAAGGCGCCATCGGCAATATCAAGCAAAGGTTCCGTCGTCGCTACCCAACATACTTCAAAACCATATATCCCACAAAAGGAAGAGATCACTACGCCTCACTCTGGCGCTCCGATCCGAATAACCTGGATAACAAAGTATGGTGGGACATTCCCTGGCCTCCGTACGAGGGAGATCCTCCTTTCCCAGGAACATGGGAAGCCCCTGGTCTGCCGTGGGATGACACGCCAGCTGGTCGGAAACGAAGGCAGGTTTATACTGGATATAGTGTTGAGGATACTGTGTATATTCCTTCGGCTGACTCTGATTCGGGAGATTCGCTCAAGCCTGATGATCCAAACATTGGGGATCTGAGCATTGATGCGAGCACGAAGCTTAAGAGGCCTGGGGATGAGATCATTAGGGCGTCGTTGGAGGCAGAGGAACCAGCTGCGAAGAAGCTCAAGACTGGTAAGTACCCAACGCTGTTGTGATTGATTGAATGGATGGATGGATGATGGCTGATGATAATACAGACTCCAAGACTCCTAAGAGTGGTAAGAGGGGTAAGAAGGCGGCCAGTGCTGAGCCTTCGCGTACATCGAACCGACTTTTGATGCAGAGGGCTAGTGCTGAGCCTACCGCTGCCGAGTCTACCGCTGCTGCTGCTGCTGCTGCTCCTCCTCCTCCTCATGTGCCATCAGTGCCTGAAGATGTCCAAGACAGAGGCAATAAGGGTGGAGATGATGGCAACAAAACTACCAAGCGTGGTAAGAAGACTGGCAAGGAGAGTGCTGTGCCTTCACGCACGTCGAGTCGAATTCGGGAGCGACAGGCCAGCGTTGTGTCTGCCATTTCTGCAGCTGCTGCTCCGACGCCTGAGCATGGTGGCGATGAGGACGTTGATGAAGATATGAGTGACGCGAAGACCAAGCGTGCTAAGAAGACTAGAAAGGGAAAGGAGAAGGAGAAGGAGGGCAGTGCTCAGCCTTCACGGGTGTCAAGTCGAATCCAGTCGCGCAAGGGTAGTGTTGCGTCTACCTCGTCTATGCCTCCTCCTTCGCCTGCTCCAGCGTCGGAGGATGAGATGGCTTCCGACTTTGAGAAGATGGGGCGAGGCAGACAGGTCAGTAAGCCTAGCAATGCGCCTTCACGTGCCTCAAGTCGCCCCCAGTCGCGCAAGGGTAGTGTTGCATCTACCTCTTCTATGCCTCCTCCTTCGTCTGCTCCGGCGTCTGAAGATGAGATCGAGGAAGACCTTGAGAAGACGAAGGGCAGAAAACAGGCCACCAAGGCCAATAAGAAGGAGGTCAGTGCCAAGCCGTCGCGCACGTCCAAGACGACAGCCCTTGATGCGTCTCGTCTTCTAGCTACAGTAGGTCAGTCCACTCGAAAGGCCGACAAGACGCCTATACGTTGGAAGGATAGTTTTGCGACAGGTGCAGAGGATGATGAGGATCAAAATGATGACAAGGAAAAGGGAAAGGAGGGTATCAAGCGTGGTAGAAAGACCAGCAAGACGCCTGCACGTCCGAAGGCCAGTGCTGCGTCAACTGCAGCTGCAGCTTCAGAGAATGAAGAGGATCAGAGTGATGGCAAAGAGGAGGGAAAGAAGGGTACCAAGGCTGGTGGAAAGACCAAGAAGAAGCAAGAAAGTGCCCAGCCAGCGCGTACTTCGAATAGGATTCGGGAGCGACAAGCCAGCGTTGTATCTGCCACTTCTGCTGATGCTCCTCCTTCTGCTCCAGCGCCTGCACCTGCGCCTAAGCCAGCGCCTGAGCCTGCGCCTGAGCCTGAGCCTGAGCCTGAGGATGATGATAGCAGCGATCCGGATTTGTGATTTGGTGTGTTGGGATTGACGTTTCGAGTTGGCGCCCTTGCTGTCGAATTCCTGTTGAGTTGGTAGTGTTGCTTGCTTGAGACTTGGGAATATTGTCATGAATTCGCCTTTGGTAGTCAGAGTTTAGATATGGTCGGTTGGAGTCACGTATGTACTTCTTGAATTGTAATAGATCTCTTATGTATCACAATCGCATCTCCTTACATCAATAATAGCTAGCTTTTCTGTCTCAAATATCACTCCATTGCAACGCCTATTTATCCCTTCCTTGACTTGACAACTCTATCAGTCGTCTTTCCGACTACATGTAAGCGACGTCATACACGTCTCGCAAAATATCCCATATCCCTCTAGAAGCCTGTCCTGTCCATTCCAGCTCATTTGTTCCTTGTTCCCCAAGTCTTGTATAATATTATAGTGCCTCAATGGCATTTAGAAGAACACCCACTCCATCATCTCCCATCTCTCCCTTGTCGCCAAGTAGCGCACCCACGTCGCTCAGAATACCCAGTGGGATGTAACAGCCTGTCTTTGCCTTCTCCAGACTGTCTTTGAGTCGGCTAGTGTGTTCCCATTCCTTGGCGGCCACCTCTGCTCGGTCGATGACGCGCGATGAGATGCCACACATGGCCGCGCAGTGCATACCGAAACTACCCTCGGCGACGCCGTCTTCCAGCTTGTAAAGGAAGGTAACGCGTCGCTCCTCCTCATCAACGTGGATCTGCATCCTGCGTGCTCGAATCTCAGGATGGTTCTCAAACTCTGTCGCAAGAGAATGGTAGTGTGTAGCAAAATAGCCCACGCAGCCAATATGAGTAGCGACGTGATGAAGAACAGCCTGGGCGACCGCGACACCATCATATGAACTGGTTCCACGACCAAGCTCATCCAGAATGACCAGCGATCGAGGAGTAGCCTCAGACAGAATCTTCTTGGTCTCGGACAACTCAACAAAGAAGGTCGACTGGGCGGCAAAGATGTTGTCGTTGGCTCCGAGACGAGACATGATGCGGTCAACTGGAGTAAGGCGCGCGAAAGTGGCGGGGACATAGCATCCGATCTGAGCCATGATGACGGCAACGCAAGACTGTTATTGTTAGTAGTGGACGAGAATAATTGAGGATGGATGACTTACCATTCGAAGTACTGTGGATTTACCGGCGGCGTTGGCTCCAGTCAAAAGGTTGATCTTGGCCTGTTCACCGCCAAGCTTGATGTCGTTGGGAATGAAGTCGTCAACCGTGTTCATCATGCAAGGATGTCGTAGTTCCTGGAAGTCAACAGTACTGCGCTCCTCATCCACAAACTGAGGGCGGCAGCTTGGCTGGCCCAGTGATGCGGATGCCTTGGCTAAGCTGACAAGACAATCCAGCTGCGAGATAATCTTGATGGCTTGAAGCCAGGTTTCAGAGTCAACGTCAAACTTTTTGAAGAATCGAGCAGCAACTTCGCGTACGAGTTGTGAGTGTGTTTCTTCAGCTTCTTGAAGCTCTCGCACAAGTTGGGAAAGTTCAGGGAAGTAGTATCGTTTCACGTCCTTTGTCGCTGACATCTGACGGAAGCTTGAAGGGACCTTAACGCTCTTGGGAGCTTCCAGCTGGTAGATCTCCTTGCCAACATCTGTGAACTTGAGAAGCTTGCACTTAAACTCCTTCTTTTTCTCTGCCAAGAGGTCTTCGAGTTGTTGCTTGATCTCCTCGATACGGTCCGCACTCTGGTCGAAGTCCTCTTCAATACCGCGCTCGGGAATGAGCAGTTTCTCTTCGCGAGCCCTGCTATGGTCAAATGCTGTCTTCCAGTAGCTCAAAGGCTCATCGAGATTCGGCATTGACGAGATCAGGCGGTCAACAAGACCATTCCCACCCTTGAAAGCTCCCAGAAGGCTCATGGTGTACTCTATCTGCTCAAAGCCTTCTAGAACCTTGACAAAGTCCTCAGGTTTGCAAGCGCCAGCATGGATTCGTGAGATGAGTCGCTCCAGGTCGGGCATCTTGACAAGTTGTGAGGCGAATTGTTCACGGACTGTCTGATCGGCATTGAGCATCTCGACAGCATCGAGACGCTCGTTGATGCGATCGATGTTGCAAAGCGGGTGCGCGACCCACGATCGGAAGAGACGCTTTCCAAAGGGCGTGACGCACTTGTTAAGTAGGCTGAACAACGTACCCTCGGAACCGCCGTTAACGGAGTTGGAGAAGATTTCAAGATTGATGAGTGTTTGCCCATCCAGGATCAGAGTCCCATTCTTCTGGATAGGGTTGTAGAGCTCGAAGTTGCCCTGGGACAGCAAAGGTCTCTCAAGCTTGAGGAAACGCAGGTATGAGATCAATGCTCCAGTCGCTGACATGGCAATGTCATCATCCCGGAGCGACTGAAGAATCTCTGGCCAGACCTCTTCGTCAGCACCATCAGCCTTGAAGTAGTTGCCACAGTCCAGCTCACGGCGAGTCGTATCAGCATCCCAGAACTCGACACCCGGCTTGAGATGTGTCCAGATGGTGGTCGGGCTAGTGTTGTTCTTGAGGATGCGAAGTGCCTTGGTAGACAAATGAGACTTCTCGAGAAGCAGCTCTCGCGGACCAGTTTGAGCGATGAGGGTCTCAAACTTGGTCAAGTCAATATCATCCACGAAGCTGGAGAGGTAGAAACGGCCGGTGGCAGTATCGGCAAAAGCAATACCGAAAGCAGGGAGATCATGCACGACAGACTCCTTAATAGCCACGCAGTAGGAAGCCATGTCGTCTTGTAACATACCGCCATCAACAAGTGTTCCGGCGGTGAGGATGCAAGCGAGCTCACGGGTGATAACCTTGTCCGCCTTCTTGCTCTTATCCTGTCGCTCGCGCATCTCCTTGCCCAGGTTGGTCTCCATTTGATCAACACGGGCAACCTTGTATTGTTTGGCGATGAACTGGTTGACCCAGTAGTCCAACGAGCTCTCCGGTACTCCAACCATGCGCATGTTGACTCGGTCAGTCATCTTAAAGTCGAACTCCTGATGTCCCACGGTCGCGTCATTCTCGTAAAGTTCGTAGAATTTGCCCTTCTTGAAAAAGACAATTGTATCCCACAGGTTCTGCTTGATCTTCCAGTACTGGGTCTCAAAAGGCGAGAACTTCTGCCAAGCAGCCGGAGGAACGTAGATTGTTCGCTTGTCGTACTCGGGATGGTCAGGCTTTCGCTTTTCCTTATCCATAATATTGGCAAGCCAAGGATATCTTTGATCAGGGTCTTTGGTGTGCGCCTTCTCCTTGTACTTGGGATCTCTCGAGACGGCCCTCTCGACAGGCTTCACAACCGCCTGCTTCTCGGTAGCGTTGGGATCGTAATTCCATTGAGATGCGGTAGAGCCCCCAACATCATCCATCTCCTCATCCTCTTCAAGAATACTATCATTGATAATGACCTCGGGTTCAAGGATGGGCGACGATTTGTTGGATCGCTTTCGGGGAGCGGCCGGTTTGGAAGGTCGTTTCCGCTTTTTAGATCGAGAGGCACCTTCATCTGAGTCTTCTGATGCGATAAAGTCATCTATAGTGTCTGCGATTTCTTGTTAGAGGTGCACATAATTAGAAAGTCGGAGGTACATACCACTTTCATCATTCTCCCCAGCTTCCTCCTCTTGTTCCTCGTAGTCATCCTCATCCTTGACCACTGGTCGGGCCCTAGACCTTCGGCGGGAGCTGGCGGGGCCTCCAAATTGGAAAGGCTCGTCTTCGTCGGAGGATTCGGCGTAGCTAACAACCTTTTTGACCTTGGAAGCATCAGTGGCTGGCCTTGCGTGAAGCGGGCGTTCCGAGTATCTCACCTTTCGAGTCGGACTGCTGGGGAGGGCATCGTGGTTCATTTTGGCGGTGGACTTCTGTCATTTCGTTTCAGCTCGCGTTGCAATACTTAATGAGCATTTTCTTTACCTTGACCGTCGAATCAAGATTCTCTTGGGAGCTAGGGGGTTCAATAGCATCACTGTCAGGGGCAGGTGTTGTTTGCTTGACGGAGGCAGTGGGTGTCGACTTGGGCTTGGAAAGAGGAGTAGTCTTGGGGAGAGAGTTGGCTTTTGTTGTTTCTTTCAAAGTTGAGGACTGCTTGTTGGTGGTAGAGGACTTTGCCAGAGGTGATGATGCGGCAGCGGGGGAGGAGGGCGGAGCTTTTGAGAAGAAGGAAACAATCGAACGCTGCTTGGCCGAAGATGTAGTGGCGGCCGGTTTGGTGGGTTTAGCGGGCGTTCGTGCCGCTGTTGACTTTTCGCTCGCCATGATGGGTTCGAACGTAGTGAATCGGCTTTGTAAAATGCTGTGATGGAGGGTACTGGACGCTGAGCAACGCACTCGACAAGCGTGAATCAGCCAAAAGTGCGAATGGACAGTACTCGATGACGTTTACGAGTCGATAGGCAAACAATCAGAAACAATTGACAAAAGAACAAAAGTTGAGATGAAAGAATGAGCAGGTGATGTTGAGGGAGTGTGAGGATGTATGAAGATGGGAGCTTCAAATTAGGACGCCCATTGTCTTTGAACGTTGACTCGGCAAGTCGCGTCCGTTAATTAAATTCAGGTCCAGGGGTGCACGCGTCCTTTCGCGTTAATTGGAAAGTGCGAAGCGAGGGGCAACCGCCTCTCGCACTGGCACGCGGTAGGTACCGAGTCGCGTGTGCGGCCCCACTTACCGGTAGTTCTTATCAGAAGCCAATCACAGGTCACTCTGAGGCCTGGCTTACCCTGGATGACCTGTGAATCAATCGGACTGGCAATACTTGAGTTGAGAATGCTGCGTGATGCAGAAACTCGAGAGTGATTAATATTTGAATAAAATCCCATCATCCTTAAACTGTTCGATCTATTGGTTGATGGATGTTAATGAGCTCAATTGAAGCGCAAGAGAGTTTGTTCTGATCTCTCACTCCTACGCTGCGCCGGCGTATCCAGTTGAACAATATAGTCTTGTTCGGATAATGAATGGGATATACACTTGTGTTCATTGTTTTCTCATGAATTCACATTTCGTTATTAACAACCTTAAATGTTCTACTAGGACTGCCACACAAAGGGAACTTTTAAGGCAATATGATCGCTCATTTTGGGATCAAAGTTGAAAGTCGCTACTTGTCTCATTCGTTTCTCACTACCAATCTAACTAAATTCCACTCCACTCCACTCAACGTCTAACCGTTGAACTTTCTAACCTTGAAAGGACTAGCAGAAGCCTGAGGAGCAGTGCACTTGTTGGCCAAAGCAGCCTTGCCCTCCGCACTAGTAGCACTAACACAATCAACACCAATATCCTTAACTCCATCACACAGGAACACAGGCTTTCCACCACAAGGAGTCTTGATGTTGAAGTCCTTGAACTTGATGTTCTCACAGACAGCATCCTTGCTGGATGAGCAGGTCAATCGCGCAACGGCGTTGCCGTATTTGCCGGAGCTGTAGCCAGTGAAGTTATCCTAAAATGGTCAGAAATGAAAAAGAGATGAATGGTAGGAGGACTTACAAAGAGGATGTTTGTGATGTTCATGCGCGAGGGGTACTTGGCGCAAGTTGTAGAGTTGATGTTGAAGTAGCAAGAGTCAATGAACGCGGTGTATTCATTGTTGCCACCCCAGAAGTTGCGGAAAGTCACGTTGTCAATGAAACCATAACCGATATCAGGACCAGCCCAGGTCTTGAGACGTGCACCGTGTTGGCCGTTGAGCATCCAGACGTTCTCAATGACGACGTCCTTGACGAAAGACATCTCGCCCTTGTACTGGCCAAGAGAGCCGATGGACTGGCCGTGGGTACCATTGCAGTACATGGTATCAACGTGGACGTTGGTAGCGTTGCTCTTGGGGGAGAAGCAATCATCACCGATGTCAACCCAAGTACGCTCGACGTTGAGATTCTCAACGTTGAGGGAGTCGAAGAAGTCAGTGTTCTTGGGAAGAGCAGTGGCGTTGGTTGAGCGAGCTGTGCAGATGACGTCCTTGAAGGAGATGTCCTTGGCTAAACAGATATTAACATGTATTAATGATTTATAGAGTGGTAGATGACTTACAAGTGACGACAAAGTTGGTCCAGCAGGGAGAGTCCTTGAAGTGGACTCCCTGGATATCAAGACCAGTGGCGTTCTGAGCATAGAACAGGATGGGTCGGAGATAAGCATTGTCCTTGTCCAGAATCTCCTTGCCAGCGAACTCTGGGTGTTGTTAGTATAAGGTACAGAGAAAAGACATTGAGGGACGTACCGTTCCACCATCGCTGACCGTTGCCGTTCAGAACACCCTTCCCGTAGACCTTGATGCCCTTTCCACCCCACTTCCAGAACATGATGGAATTCTAAACAAATTAGTCTAAGTCCTGTATCATTTCAACCACAACATACCTGGAAAGGATGCTTGTAGGCATTCTTCTGCCAATACTCGGTATCGTTGGTAAACTTGATCTCACCCTCAAGATGAACATGAACATCGTTCAAGAAAGTAAGATCAAGTGGTTTTCCAATAACAAAAGTCTTTCCCTTGGGCAGATGCAGAGTACCTCCCTTATTGGCCTTCTTCAAGCCCTTATAGAACTCAGCAGAGACATCATCGCGATCATGCTTACTATGTCTGATAGTAACAACCTTGCGATGATTTTTCTTGACAGGGTTCTCATAGGGATGCTTTGCGCGGAACTCCTCGATGCTACGAGGAACACCAGCAGGAAGCTCGATTGTCTCGGCGAGAACGCCTGCAAATAGAGAGAGGGTGGAGAAGAAAGTTGAGATCTTCATGGTGAAGGCTGGTGGAAGACGAGGTGCTTGGGGATCAAAAGTGAAGGGACTTGCAAGAGGTTTTATACAAAGTGGATGCCATTTCGGAGGTCCTCCCGGATACATACACCCAGCTAAACAAGCCATGTCCAGCGGGTCCGAATACTTAGTTTAATGGTCCTTGCCTCATGTCACATTAACAAACCCCAGATGAAGTCTGTCCCAACTAGCAAAGTAGCACTCTTGTAGCGCAGTTCTGAATAAGCATATTCACAGCGTCACTCCTATTGGTGGATGTTAAATTATCCGCGGCTCAGGTTTCCCGTGGAGCTCTATTTCCCCATTTCTAGTGGTAGATCACCCCGCCCCCATCGCTAGAAATATCCCCCCGCAACCCCAAATGTTACAAGGAACGGAACGATGCCGATCGACCAGTTAAGAAAGTATTGAGATGAAATTAATAACAAGGCTTGTGGTTTAATGAAGACTTTGGGGTATGAAGGGTCTAGAGGGTCCTGAGCGGTCTGGATGTGGGAGGCTGGTATCCGTGCCTAGTGTAGCTGGGTAAACCCTGCCAACCTGCATCGTTTCAAAAGCTGTAATTTAACTAAAAAGTTTATATGAAACTCTGATAGGACTGACTTATCTACGATAATTCTCGCTTCTACGGATATCATGCCAGAATTATCGAGCTAGGGATTGGTGAAGAGTTTCACCTAGGAATCCGCAAGGGGAGTGGCATCAAGAGCAAAGTTCATTATCATTATCTTGAGGTCAACTTTCTACATAAACGTAATCATATAACTTTTGTTCCCATTTCTTCCGGATATCTGTCGTATTCAAATTCACCATAATTTGGACCACTTGTCCAAGATATTGCATCCCACGAATTTTATAACCAAAGATCGTTGTCCTAAACGAAAGCTTTCAAGTTTGCAGACCAGTCACCGTTGTCGAGAGAAAAGCTCTAGCTGGATCGTCCTCAACTCTGCCCAGCAGCTTTCTCTCGCTCCCTCTGCGCTTTCTCATCCGCTGTAAGATCAGCCTTAGCAGACTCCATCTTTACCGTAATAAAGATGAGCAAAGAAGCCACAGCAAGTCCAGCACCGGTCCAGAATCCGATCTGATACTGACTTCTTGCGTCAACGCTATCAGCACCCCTGATGTCTTTTCTTGCAGATACTGCCATTTCACCAACGCCCAGCCAAAAGGCCATACCCAAATAGAGAAGACTCGTGATCAAAGCTCCCGCAACTGCTTGGAGATGACCAGGTAGAGATGTTGTGATGAAGACGTTGGTAACGTTAAAAGCAATGTCGACTCCGATCGTAGAGAGAACCATGGCTGGGAAGACGAATGCCCAGTAGAGGAATGTGTTAGATTTTCCACTTTCGGGGATGAGGGCGAATAAAACTGTTGAGCCAAGGAAACCAAGGCCGGAAACTATCAAGAGTAATCGTCCGCTAAGGATGTGAAGAACAAAGCCGCCCACAATAGCTAAGATAAAACCTCCGGCTGCCAGAGGGATGAACCAAGCTGCTGTAAGCAAGGGTCCAATATGTAAGACTGATTCAATGCTGGAATTCTGTTAGCTAAATATATCGGCAAGGTAGCAGGAAGAACTTACTAGAAGCTGGCGTAGAAAAGAAACAAGCCGAATGATCCATACGACATGAAAAGTGCAAAGACCAATCGACTCATGTACTTTGTCTTGAAAACCTCTGCCGGCATCAGAGGTTGACTAGCCTTCCATCCCTCAATGTACACAAACAATGCAAGGAATAGAACACCCAAAATCAAAGTGACATAAACATAAGGCGTTCCCCATCCCTGAGGCGCATTTCCTCCATCCGTCAACGCAAACACAACAAGTGAAAGACCCGGAACAACCGTAGCAGTACCAAGCCAATCCATCCTCAAACCAGGCACCGAATCTCCATGACTTTTCGGAATAGTCAAAAGTCCAGTGATGAAGATGCTAGCACAGAAAAAAGCACCAATGAAGAAATACCACTTCCAACCAAGTACCTGTGCAGATAAAGCGCCAAAGAAGATTCCAGAGTAGAACCCGATGCAGGAGAAGGCGCCGAACATGCTAAAGACGAGATTCTTGCGAGGACCGGGACGGTAGATGCGGGACATGATTGCCACGCTGGATGGGAGGAATGACGCGCCTCCTAAACCTTGCATTGCGCGACAGGCGATGAGCATAGTTGGGTTCTGGCTAAAACCTCCGATGATGGACCAGACTATTAACCAGGCATGTCCACCTAGGAAAATAAACCGTCCACCGTGGATTTCAGATAATCGTGCGAAAGGAAGTAGTAAAACCGCAGTGGTGAGATTTATAACAGCAGCAGGCCACGTCCTGACTGAATCTGGTATCTCAAGCGTATTCGCAAGCGAAGGAAGAATGATATTGAAGCCAGAAACAAAGTACTCGCTGACCATCATAGAACCCACAACAGCGAAGATAAAGCCGATCTCCGACAAGAGATTGGAGAAACATGCTGGGCGTTCTCGACCTAGACGATCCAGTTCTTTCTGGTCCAAGAGAGAGGGTTCGCGCGAGGTAGCGTCGAGGACGCCAGAGGGCGTATCGCCTTTCTCAACCATATCTTGAAGATTCTTTGCTGATGAAAGATTTGGGGTTGGTTCGTTTAGTTATACCTCTTTGGGAGTGGGTCTGGGATCCGCTGTCGTTTAACTTGCGGGATACAGAGTAGATGAATGTTGAGATAAGATCCTGCATATATGAGGAGTAGTGGAACCCGACAGAATGAAATATCAATGCTTCGAAGATCGATCTTCTGGTCTTGGATCAGCACCATGATTAAAAATCAAAATTCAAGCACTCTGACTGTTCTCTCCCCACCAAAAGAGGAATCACCGATAAACACGGATGTTCGGACTTTCGGACTCAGCTAATCTCAAAATGGCAGTCCACCACGAATCAACGAATAAGCTTAATCTGTGAGGCATGGGTTGCCAACCTAAGAGTAGCGTCGTGGGGATAAGACGGACTGGAGCGGGGAGTATCGGCCATTGAAAACTCAGCTCAAGAGAGTGGAATCGTGAGTCTTACTGGGTCTGGGTTACCGCACTTTTGGCATCTTTTAGATTGGCTCCACGTCAGTTAATGGCTGGGGCGGAATTGTTGCAGTTGGGACAAGTTACCGAGAGTCCAATGCATTAGTATACACCAACCCTGTCAGTGGGGTTTGCTGTATTCTCAGAATGGATGTTTAAGGATAATAACAAGCACGCAATCGATGATGCCATCTACAGCCCTAACGACCAAGGTAAATATTGCATTTTCCATACAGGATCATCGTCTGATCTAAATCTACCCAGAACAGAATCATGACTCAATCTGCGTTTGTGAAGCTCTCTCCAGATGCTGGCAGCTTATAGTAAAACTATAGAAGCTGGTACAACCCTCCAACCCCTCAATTTTCGAGATTACCTCTTTATACTCATCTGCACCAGCACTCAATTGGAGGGCATCCGAAGAAAACCACCCAACAAAGGCCATAAGAACCGATCTGGGCTTCCCGTTTTCACTTCTTGCAGGAAAGTCATTTTCCACTCCCCATCCGTGAGCTAGCTTTGTAACACCAGGGAAATCCTCAAAGCTTTTGAGAATTTCTTGGAGTTGAACCGAGAGATCTTCCTGCTTCTCCTTCGAGACGTCGTGGGGAAAATATGCTAGCAAGATCTCTGTGAAAGGAGATCCAAGAACATCAGAAGACGGAATCATCTTGACATGCTTTGTGAACTCTCCATGCGTACAAATCTTGGGTAAATCTTTGACTGCTTCAGCGCCGTATCTATCTCAGTCAATAAGTCGAAAAAGTGGAATCATGGGCATACTCACTCTTCGGCAAATTGCCGGTGTTGCTCAACAGAGTCAAAGTCAAAGAAACCCCAGATCTTGGATGGATCAGCCGATTCCAGACCATAGTAGATTCGCCGAGGACCTCCGGGTTTAGTGACACAAGTGTTCCAAGCTTGGTGGAGGATTTGACCTTCTGGCGTGGAGGGGTCCATGATATTCATGTCGGGCTTGACGCCCATAGGGCCCAATTCGGTAATCGTCATTGTTAAACTGATGCAATATCGACTGGCTTTGTTCTATGTCAAAACTGTTTACTATTGAGGACGGCTTGCTTTATTTGTAGACGAATTGAGAACTTGTTGCCTGGATGCTACTGATCTATTTTGTTGATGCCTGTTTTATTTTGCTGCCTGCGTGGCCAATGACGAACTCATAAGGCATCTACAAGAACTGGAGACCTCAACTATTTATCCTAATTGGCACAAAAGAAATTTGTAGATCCTTAGCTGAGATAGGCAGAGAGATTTCTCAATAATAATTGGGGAAGTAAGTTGCTGTAACGTCTTGTGGCTCAAGTAATCTTGGCTACTATACTATATGAGGGTAGGTAGCATAGGTTAAGCAATATAATAAAGAATCAGGTTTTTTTCCCCCATAATTTAGAAATATATCTATTAATTTACTATTATTTTTAATAGGCTCCCTACATTATCAAGGACTATATCGTACTTCAAGACAGCTACACAGACCTCTCCGTGATTGCCCCAGATCTTTGGGTTCGAAGCAAGAATAAGTCAATGGATAAGTCAATGGATGACTCATAAATGATGTTGTATATGCTGTGGCAGAAAAGTTAATCTGTTGAAGGTTTTGTTAATTAGGTACTGCTAGTGAAAGCTTTATTACCTGAGAATTGGGGAAGTCTAATAAGAGGAATAAATCTATGAGATTAGTAATAAACCTTAGTTTTGAACACAGGGGCAGCTACTATATGTTGCAACTTTTAGATTTCCTAATGGAGGCTTCATTGACTCAAATCTACGGTACTGACTATTTGCTTTTTCAACTCCATTACTCAAGAGGGAACCAAGACATATGCCACTCACCGGAGTCTGGGCCTTCTTTGTCTGAAATCATGCTTTGGTAATGAAGCAGCCACCGATATGAAGTGGTCATCATGTCTTGCCTAGCAACGCATGACAAGGCATTTGATTCCTGAGATAGGCCGACTGGCTACTCTTGTCTCGACTTGGTAAACCTAGCCGCCAGCCACGTCAATGGATCAATAAGATGGCTGAACCGGTGAGAGCTGAGATGTGAACCGGAGCTGTGCGTTCCGAGACATCTACACGAATCCGGATAATTTATTCTCAGTCGAGGCTTTTGTGCCTTTTGGTTGGTCTGGATAACGAAATGGCGTTTTGTGCGTGACATGACATGCAGCCTATCGCCAGATACTCAGGACACGGAATGATGATGGTGAAATAGCCATGTAGTGGCTTGCCTAGAGGTACGGAGTAACCCGGTACTGGCCTGTTAGTTACATAGGTCACAAAGCATTTAAGATCAGTCTCTTCACTGTCATGGACTGGGATCTGCTCATCAGTCTGTTCATCAATCAAGCAACGCAATCTCACCCATCATGAAGTACACACATATTCTTACCACTTTGACTGCCTCGTTCTCCTTGGGGAATGCCCAAGCCGACCCGAATACTCTGGCGAAATACAATCCAGCCAACAGAACAATGTCGGCCAATATCAGTACGTACTGATCTGGACATATCTGCACTGTCATGGTGTTGTTCTGATCTGAGACACAGCTTACTGTCTTGTACCAATCAACAAAGGCCTTGTCAAGACAATCACAGGATATGAACCTATTGATATCGATACCAGCATTCTTCCCTCTTTCCCATCTGGAAAGCACCCCCTCATCGTACAAGCCGGCTACGATAATGACATCCGCATGACAGCTCTGAATGTCGTTCCACTGCAGATAGCCTCTCTCATGCAGGGCTCCCTTATCATCCCCTGGGTAGACGTAACCAAGGATGGTAAAACACCCATCGGAGCTCCCGTGAACTATTATATCGGTGGCACCAATGGAAAGACGCTGCAGTCGATTGTTCCCAGTATCGCCTCGGGCGTGTCGCCCTTTGAGGGCACGACCATCTTTCCAGCAACATTTGACCCCGATACAGCTGCTGCCAAAGAACTTCCAAATGGCTTCTACAGTATTCAAGTCAAGCCTTTCCTCTTACCCAACACTATCTCGGGCCCTGGAATCTATGCTGAAGCCTTTGACATGCGTTTCAAGATCACCGAGACTTCGCCTTACACCGCGCACACATTTCACTCACTGATCAACATCCCCCAACTCCTGAATACTGGAAAATGCCAGCGGAATACTGTCTACTTCAACGAATCGTCTTCCGACCCTCAGATGGCCATTGGCAGGATTTCGCTCTATCATCAAATTCCGGGCACTCCACCTGCAGGGCTGGAAGGAACTTATGACGATGTTTATTGTTACTCGGCTAATGGTCAGCTTGTTTCAAGCGTTGGAGAGCCTTGTGCGGTTGCTGCAGTCAACATGGATCCCGAAGCTAAAGTTTGAGAGCCTCGTTCAGGGGTTCTGCGGTTTGCTAGTGCGAGAGCGGAAGCTTTTGAAACAAACAGGACTTGGAGGGTTAGAAGTCAGTGGAAGGTTAACTATCTGATGGGCTTGTGTCTAAATTATTTAATTCAGTCGAACGTCGAATAAAATGAGTTCTAGAATCTACCAATACTAGACAGGGCTGTTGGAAGATAAGCTTTTCATCAGAGTCAAAAGTATACACCTAATCATTTACGAATGAACGGCCTATCGTTGCCCCAAAATGCCGACCTTGGAAAGACTTTATGATCTCAGGCTAGTTAGCAATTGACTTGATATTTGTAGAAGTTGTTTCTCAAAAAATATACAATTTCCTATCCGTCATAGCCATGAAAGTGAACAATAAACCGTTGACTTCTTTTGGTGGCTATATGATTCTATATCTTGGCTTCGCAAATGGCTCCTTGAGTTTGAGTAGACATTTCGTTCAACCTCCAAGAACAAGATGCCAAAGGTCCATGCATGACCACCTTCACTTAACTAATTCGATTTATGAAGAGTAAACCCTCACGATTTCATTTCAGCCATGAAGTATTTTACTCCAGCTTGCAAGTCGGCATACATGGGTCCAATATCTTCTGCGGTGAACTAGTTATTGACTACCGCTGTTGGTTGTTGGTTGGTTGTGCAATACAGTTAGTGAAGCATGCAACAAGCACGGTATTCTCGGCTGACATATGGCCACACATCACAGAGCAGAAATACATCCGATCTTGGAAAATAGAGTGAAAAAAGGGAGGGATGAGAAACTCATTCGGCTTAGGAGATGGCGCTATTTTTGCGATTATGGGGAAATATACATCATGATTTCAGTGAATGTCATACTGTGTAACTTACTGAGTGAGCTGAAGGCTGACAACCTGCCGTTGTCTCAGCCGCACGAAACCAAGCGACCAATAGAATCGAACTTTCAGCCTGTTACAGCAGTTTTTGTAATTGTGAGGGCTGTGCAGAAGATGGCAGCCTGACCTGCTAACCCCTCTTCTTTCTCGTCCTCATTCTTCCTTCTTCACCCTTGCAAACACAGTATTCATAGCAATTTCTGATAGCCATTATAAGCTATGGCTGAACTTGCGCTGGCTATCATCCCGCTTGGTCTCAAGACGTGCTCTGAGCTGGTGAGTTACCTTGGCGGCCTCAAAGATCGCGACGATGCCCTTGGTCGTCTCAAACGCCAAGCACAGTCTCTCGAAGGGTCTTTCCAGCTCCTAAATGAATTGTTGAAGAGTGGCGAATTGGACCCAGTGACCTCGCAAGCTACTGCTCATGCTCTGCGTTGCTTGACCAACTGTGAAGCTGGGTTAAAAGAGTTGAGAGATTTGGAACAGAAGATATCCCCTCCAATCAAGCCTGATTCGACAATGCAAGGAAAGGTCAAAGACAGTTATCGCAAACTTTCTTACCCGTTGCGACAAACGCTGCTAGCACAGTTAGAGAATGCACTGGATAGTCTCTGTACACCACTGAATCTGGCCGTCCAGAGCCTGCAGCTGTAGGTAACCAGTTGTATTTCTGGACTTGAACTAATCATTTTCTAGAGAGATGCAAGTAAAAAACTCTAAAACTTTGGTTCACAATACCACTAGAGTCCAGCAAACGGAGGCTCAGGTCTCGAGCTTCTCTACTGCAATTGGAGACTTGAGTGATCCCATTTCCAATATTCAGTCACAGCTCCCGCTTCTTCAAAATTCAATTGATGGGATTGCTCCGCAGATAGGCTTGATGATTCGAACCCAGTTCAAGGCTCAGATGGAAGAGCTCTGGTTATCACTACAGGAGGCAGATTCTACAACAGTACAACGCCATTCTCAAACAACCGAACTTCTATCACAGCTACGCATCGATAATTACAACCATACTCCTGCAATTTGCAAATTAGCTTCTAAACCAAGTGCACTCGCTACCATCGCTGATTCCGTTTTGGCATGTTCCTGCCGTGCAAGACGACATCGTAAACGGAAAACATTCGCTTTTGGGCCGCTCTATCTAGTTGACGAGACCACCACCGACTTTGCGCATTATGAAGACTGTGATTTCCACACAAAGAGCCTGAGATATTCAAGAGTGGACACCCTGAGGTTTACGGGGCTCGCTCGATTGATGAAGAAAGCAATTGAGTTAACCTTGCGCATGACTATTGGAGCGGGTGGGTTCAGTATCAGCCCATCTCTTGCTTATTTTGCTGTGGTAGATGAAGAGAAGTCCCCCGCTTTCCGTACTTTTAACCTTCTGCTTAAAAACGACTTTGGAACCTATTGTTCTATGGAAAATTACCCAGACATTTTCTTTGGTTCTTTTATCCACAAACTCCGAG
>JAADJG010000781.1:0-10341 GCA_012932025.1 Fusarium austroafricanum | reverse complement strand
TTTATATTTCTATATCTTGTTATAAGCTATACTATTATTAGAGAAAAGCACTTTGCTAAAGATAGCTTAAATAGCTAAGCCTAACCCTAATCTAAACCCTATCCCTACTTAGGTTGTAGTTATTTAATTATACTTTAAGCAGTTTAATAATATCTCTAAGATTAAGGCCCTGACAAGCATTAATGCTAAGGCTATTAAGCGTCTAGCCAAGGGTACAGTAGGCCCGAAGTTAATGTGGCATGCGCCTGAAGAGACTCCGGAGTCCATTTTAAACGGTATAATTAATTGCTTCGAAAAAGGGGATGTCGGCATAGATAAATAATCTTTTCTCTGATCCCGGTGACCTCATAGCCAGCAGATATTTGAAATGGGGAATGGTGTTTGGGTAAACGAGATAAGACTTCCCTCCCATGATGACCGTGATAGTACCATTGCCACCAGAAGCCATGCCTGGAGTCTTGACTGGGGCCGAATCTTCCGTCTCTGTTATCAGGTTTTATTTCGAATACAAATCGTTTGGCTGCATCTTCCTTGAGTCGATCTTGGACAAAACAAGTTGGTGCCATGCTGCGCTGCATTTGACCTGGACAGGGCCAATAGAGAGTTTGGAAACATTAAGTATCTTCGTAATCACCCCCGCTAGTTTCTTTAGAGTGCATTCGTTATATTGCTCCCACCGCTTCATACTTTCGGTCACATCTTCAATAATAGGAGACTGGAAAAGGCCACTACTGGGGTAAGCTCTCACAATTTTGGTGGTTTGCGATGCCTAAAATTGTGGCATGATACTTTCTATCTGCAGGGTCTTGTGGGCCACTCGGGTTTTAACCTCCAGGCATTGCTCTGACCGTACAGCTACTCCCTCCATCGCCACCTCCAACTTGGATCCCGGCCATCTATATGACTGTTGTGGTCGCTTCAATAGTGACAAAGAGGACAGTTCGTGAGCAAGAATGCTGCCTATATCTGCCCCTCCGACTAGGGAGACATAACCATCCACCTTATTTCTAACAAGGAACTTACGATCACCAAAGCAGTACTTAACAATTATATAATGCCTGGTGCTTCCTTATATCTGATCTTTTATATAGGCCTTCTCAAACTTATGGCCATAGCCCCAGGACTCACTCAATACGATATATCGCCCGACCTCTTCCCTATCACGGGAGCTATCTCGCCAATAACTTTGCCTTTAATAACGAATTCCTCAACCCTATACCTTAAGGTGTCTTAGTCAACTAAAGAGAGCAGATTTAAAATATTATTCCAATCCTTTATCTCATTAACTAATTAAAGGTTAACTAAGGGGTCAGTAAGGAGCAAAATGCAAAGCAGAGGTTTAAGCAAACTTTCAGAATAGAAGGCCACATTTTATGCCACATAAAAGTATCCTATATCCTTTTTTACCTAAATAGGACTATTAAGTAATAACTGTTTAGCAGGACTACCTAGGACAGCAATAGTAGATATTAGATACTCGATCCAGTTGTAGGACGCGAGGAACGGAATTCTATAATGCAAGCGTCAGGAGGTATGACCATAATCGCCAGGCATAAGAGACGCATCTCAGTAAGTGAGTCCATAGGAGAAGGGATGTGGCTGTATTAGTGAAATCGGTAGATGTCGCGTGTATAGCAGACGTCTTAGTCTTGATAAATAGGAGAGTAAGACCGCTATAAGACCGAGACGAGCTAGAGTCAAAACCTTAAACAGAAACGACATTCTTTGGATTTTAATCGAACGTCGCAACGGAAATGTGTACTTCTGGGTCCTGTCAGCTGGTCAAGGCTAAATAGGAGGGTTACTATGCCGGAGGTCCACCACTGAGTATGATTAGGCACCTAGGTAGGTGCGTTCTCGGTGATCAGCAGTGCATGTATACGTCACATGTAACATTTGTACCTAACCACTACGCCCGAGTACAAAATATTGGCCAATACCTGCTATTGTATTAATTATACTAGTGGCTATAGCTGCTTATAGAAGCCGTACAGCGCCGATACGGTGACCAATCGTAACATTACATCTCTATCCCAAGACATGTGATAACAGAAAAGAGAGATGATGGTACACTACAAAATATACAATGATTGATTTTCCTCTCAATTCCGTTGACGTGAACTAAGCACGAGAATTGAGAGTTGGCAGCTGAAATGTTCTTCGAAGCCATTTAGAGATATATTGGCCCTTAGTCCTGTTATTCTTAGAAATAGCATCGACGATGAAGAGCAATTTAAAGAAGCAAGTACGTGTTAAGTAAATACTGAGTTGCTTCTGTTGGCAAATATGATTTAGTAACTTCAGGAAATCAACATGCAACTCGAATCTGAATGATCGTTGTTGATATAGGTAATACTCTACTATTGTACTAGTCTAAGTCACCGTAACCACTCAGTCAAAAGCTTGCATAGCTTTCCATGCAGTGTAAGGCCGTTCCACGACCATTTCCTTGGTTGTGGGCAAGGCCGAGCGACCCTCCCCAAATCTAATACTCGACCTCATAATCTCGCGCCATCTCCTGCCAGGAGCAATCTTGCCCGAGATAGTGTTAGGCACTAGGCTGTCACTATTGATAGGAACCAGGGCTGATCGCCCCAAGATAGCCTCCATGGCTTGTTGGGCGAAGGAAACTGCCTCCTTGGCATCCGATGGGACTCCCGTCTCATCTAGCGCCCGAATCTTTGTATCCGGAAGCTGCTCCCTGAGATATTTGATGATGGTCGGGTTTCGGGCACCACCGCCGCACATATAAACCTCTGCAATCTCATCCACGCTGATGCCGAAGCGAGGGAAGAATGTGCGGTATTGCTTGATGATGTTCTGGGCCGTCATCCGAGTAATGGTTGCCAGTGTGTCGTACTTATCGCACCCAGCAGCAAGACACTCGTTAATCAGTTCTTGGCCTTCGTTGTCCCCAAATGTCTCCCGTCCTGTGGTCTTGGGAGGAACGTGGTTGCAGTACTTGTTTGTACTCAGAAACTTATCGACAATGTCCTGGCGCACGGTGCCTCTGGAGCTCCATTCGCCGTCTCTGTCGTATTCCATCTCGCCGTTAGTGAAATATCTCATGGCGTTATCAATGAACATGTTGCCCGGGCCGCAGTCCCTAGAGATGTTAGTCACTTCATTAGGGTGATATGTAGAGGATTTCTCACCAGTCGACAATTGCGTCAACTCCGCCCTCGGAATCAGGGGGGATGACACAAAGATTGGCAATTCCGCCAATATTCTGACAGACACGCCACTTGGTCGGGTGATGAAGCAGAAGGCCGTCAATCAGAGCAACCAATGGGGCACCCTGTCTACCCACGGCTTGCTCTGCCATTCGGAAGTCTGTCACAGTTGTGATACCGGTGATGGCACTAATAACTGTGCCCTCCCCAAGGCAAAATGCAGAACGTGTCTCCCCCTCTTCCGGCATGGACAGAAGCCAAATGGTCTGTCCATGTGATCCGATGAGGTCAATGCTGTCCATCGATATCTCGTGTTTATCGCAAAACTCTTTGACGGCATCACCAAACATCTGTCCAAGTTGCACATTGAGTTGCGACATTTTTGAGGGAGTTGTCTTGGTCTCCCGAAGCATCGTGAGAACGGGTTTCTTGATCCATTGAGGTACGGGGATCTCATCATACTACGTATATGGTCAGCACCAGAGGAGTAGATAGATACCGCGAAGTGAAACATACTTTAATGAGCTCCATGTGTAGAGGGGCATCCGGGGACTCTTGGTAATATCGAACAAGTGCACAGTCGATACCGTCCATGGCAGTGCCACTGTTCATTCCCAGGACGGTTAAGTCAAGCGCACCAGTGGTAGATGACCGAACATGGCCATTTCCATTGAAGGAATTGCCATTGGATTCATGTGGTTGACCGTTGGTAACGGAACGGCTCCCATTTTGCTGGGTTTGTGGTAGTGTCATGGTGAGATAATATGTTATGAAGTTTGTGGAAACCTTAGCGATATCTCTGCGAGATAGATCAGGTGAGATAATATGTTAAGTTCAGTATACTCGAGATCGCTGAATATCCTCAGAATTTGTTCACGGACATGACTGCGCATTTAATATAATTTGTTATTCGATGGCGCCTCGATACGAATCGCATTGAGAATCCCCTGTTTGGAAGTTCGTGACGATGAGTGAAGAGCAATAGCAATTAGTAATCTTCCCGGAGGAAATGGTCCTCTGTTAGTGACTAGCTTACTCCACAGAGGGATCGCAAGCTCTAACTTCCCAGTATTTACACTGGTTTAAGCTCTTTCGAGTCGAAGTGCCTTTTTGGGCAAGTCGTCTCGATGCTGAACTCGAGGCGCAAACCTTAATTATTTCCGTGTTGTCTCCACCATTAAGCCTAACCAGAATCAAATTGTCGGAATGTTATCTAATTAATTGACAAATGCAAGTCCTGTAAAAAGGGCATAGAAACCTATTTATTCTCATCACAACACGACCTTGCATTTTTTATCCTCTTCCTTGACAATAAGAGTCAGTCAGCGAAAGAGTATGCATAAAGAAATGGCAATCCCTCGGTCTGTGTGGACGTCCGACCATGGCAGCATGGCGCACGAGACTGCCAAGTCTCGCTGGCCTAAGCTTGTGCAGGGCATGATCGATAATGTCCGTGTTACCGGAGCTGAGCTTTCTCCATCCCGTGCACTTGATGAAATCAATTCGATAGAGAGAAGCCTCAAAAGACTCAGAGAGGAAATTACTGGTGATGATCAGCTGTGGTTAGTGCTCCTTATGAACTTTTCTCGTCGGTATATCACTAAACAAAGCTCAGTCCCCTCGAAGATGATGGCTCGGCAGATATTGCGTCGTACAATCAGCTTCTCCTTAATATGGGCGAGTTGACCTGGCTCAACTGTCCATGGTTGTATGGTGAATGCTACCTGTATAGGTCAGTCTTAGAGTTGTTGTGTGCCGCCAAATGATGCTAACTTCTGCAGGCGAGTGCAGCTGTTATTTTCCATGTCATCTTCCTGGAAGGGGTACGATGTGTTTAAACGTCAAAAGGATTCTACCCTTGTCAAGTCGCAGAAGGCCGTCCAGGAGCTGGCGAGCAGGGTCACTCAAGTCATCGCAAACCCGATACAGCCACTCCAAAGCTTGGACGACGATGTAGCGAGACTTGTCTTTTCTGAAATGACTGAGTTGGCTTTATGGGGAAATGCAACAGATCTGTCTCTTCTGACCAACCTCAGTCTGGAGGAAATTCAGAAGTTACAAGGAAGCGCAGCGATCGAGGAGAGCCAGCGGAACATTGTCGACAATGATACATCACAGGTGTGGCATTATCTGCGAAAGACTCAGCTGACTCAAAAAAATCGACACATCGACATCATTCTTGACAATGCTGGATTTGAGCTATTTGCAGACGTCCTCTACTCGGCATACCTCATTGCATCTGGACTCGGAACGAGCATCACTCTCCATGCGAAATGTTTTCCCTGGTTTGTCAGCGATGTAGTACCCAGCGACATGGACTTCCTCCTCGACTATCTGCGGTCCACAGGCTTGAATTCTTTGGCCACTCAGATAAAGAGGTATCTCGAACTCGGCTTAATGCGTATCGAGGTTCATTCGTTTTGGACGACGGCTTGGTCATTTCATGAGATGGTCGCTGTAGCGCCTGATCTATTTCAGCGTTTTCAGGACAGCTATTTGACTATATGGAAAGGAGACTTGAATTATCGAAAGTTGACCAGAGACGGTCTTTGGCCACACACAACGACTTTCAAGTCTTCGCTTGGTCTACTAGGGCAACGAAGTGGTGTCAAGGTCCTCGCGTTGAGAACAAACAAGTCCGATACTTGCGTTGGAATAGAAAGTGAGGAGGCTGTCAAGAGACTTAACCGGGAGACATCCGGGATGGGATGGGTTAGGGATGGGAAACATGCCGTGATATCATTCAGCGACGGCGTCTGAGACAGATAATGTACTACTAGCATTTTGACCACTCCTCTCGCAAAACATTGATTATCCAGGCAGTTGGCCAGGCATGCGATGACTCGAGATCCTCAAGCATGCTTACCAGGCTTGTTTGCTCTCGCTCATCTGTCATCAATGGGCCCCCTTTCATAGGTTAGACAATCCTGACTTTTAACAAGATGGTACGACCTACAAATAAATGTAGAGTGGCATAATGTGATGAGAGATGGCACAGTTCCCGGCGAGCCTTTGCATGCTCCACAAAGGGCTCGGGCGTGCTCCATGACAGACTCCTGAGGTGATGTCAATTGAGGCAAGTTACTCTATAACCCATGAACTCACATCAGATTCCGGCAGGGTTCGGCGGACATTTTGAATGGCAAATCGCGGAGATGGACGGTATACCTTTAAAAGCATCCTAGCTAGGTGGTAGAATCCAAATGCCATAACTGATAACCATCAGGTTCCATGGACTAACGGGGAATTGTTCAGGAATTTGTGCCTACCATGCCAATCTGCTGTAAACCAAATCTCTGGAAAGGGATCTGCTCCCATCCCTGGTTCTCCAGACCATATTGGATCAAACGTACTCGGCTTCGTCTTGTTCCAGTTCTCAACGGCCTCGGACAGCTCGTACCATCTTTGCATCCTTGTCGATGATTCTGAGTACAAGACACTTCCACTAAAACAGAAATGCATCACTGTAGCGCAAATCCATGCCATGGTATTTGCCCAGGCAGTCTCTGACTTGACATCGACAGCTTGTTCATGGACGACGGGTGGTGGCGGCATCAACACCAAGTCGAAATTCAAATTGGGCGGCTGCTGATTGATGCAGGCGTTGTAAAAGGATTGTCTTACATAAACCCAAAACGCAGCTTGAGAGAGGGTAGGAGCCGAGGGATCTACTTGTTGTCCTTGAGATGCCTTGAGCAGAGCACTCAACCCAGCAAGATGTCTCTCCTGATCACCGCCCGTCACAGATACTGAGGTAAGGTTAGATGTGGAGAGCTACCGCGCAACGGGACTTACCACTCAGTTGTTCGCATACGCGTAATATGACTATGGCGCAGAGGATACTCTCGTCGTGGGCAACGGTCTCGGTACTTAGCAAGGGAATGAGAAGCACTATACACTTGTCTTGGAATTCATCAGCTGTATTGTTATCACCTAAATGGCGAGCGGCATAAGAAATGATAGCATATAGAAGAACAGGTGAGCTCTTGGCCAGGACAGTCACATTAAGCGTAAACTGTCGTGATGCATCCGTGCAGTCTAGCCACCGCGCCACGTGCGTGGAAAAGTGTTGTAGATAAAAAGCCTCCTGGCGTTGAAGAGCAGGAGGGACAGGGGTTATCCTAGGTACGCTCATGGGAGAGTCACCACTGTACTGGTTTGGAGATTCATGTTGACTAAGGTCGAAGATGGAAGCAGCTGAAGGCGGCGACGTCAGATTCTTGGGGCACCAAATTGAATCCGGCTGCTGTAGAGAGTTGAGTGGTGATGAGGGCCCTTCCGCCGATGGATTATCTCCTTCCGGAGGATGTAGGAAATGTTCACCATGGACCGGATGTTCCATTTGCTTTGGCCGGTATCGCTTAATCTTGAGCTGAGGGGATGAATCGTCCCAGCGGCACAGTCGGTCCCTCTTGAGGCACTAGTTTCACTTAGCTCCATCATCTTCTCAGTTCGGCAATTGGATATGCTTAACATACCAGCCCGCAAGTCGGTCTCGTCTCATCACCTATGAAGTCAGTATAAGGAATTTCGCTCTATCCCTGGAGGCGTACATTTGACGCGACGTTCTCGGCACGTAAGGCTATTTCATGTCACCTATCATTCTGGAGCATCGGCTCATCTGACTTACCAGCCGTTGCGAGATCGCAACCGACCCATGTTACCGGGGCTGTTCTTTGATTGCAGAAGCAGGGAAAGGATTTCGGGACGAAAGAAGCAGAGATTCGAGACGAAGGATTCCGGGGGAGCGGAACTACCCGTTTATGCTGACTTTACTTGTGCAACATGCCCGCATCTATGCTAAATTGTTCCAGTCTGCGCCATTATGGGTCCATTATTGGCTAATAATTTATCATCATGTTGTTAGAAAATCGGGGCCCCAAATTTTGAAACTAACCTTTGTTGGTAATTCGAGACGAGGACACAGCTCGCTAAGATTCCGTACCAAATCCTCCGCGTGGCGTCGTGGCTAAATCCCCATGGGGTTGGAGTAGTCTAAGCTCGCAATCTCTGGGGAGAAGAAATAGATATAATGAGGGCATCTCGAATATCACGAGAACCTTTCTAATCGGCCATATCAAAACACAACCAATAATACCTTGACACAACTACCACGTATTACTGTATCAATCTTACGACATTAATTCATCGGCATCATGTGGAATCGCCAGAGCTGGAAGTCCATGTCCGGGCAGCAGTTGCTCAGGCTTGTTACAACTGCCTCTGCCGTTGCAATCTCCTACGAAGGCATCAGTCAGGGCGTTATGGGCGCTGTGACTGTTGCACCAGAGTTCGGACGCCGTATGGGATACACAAACGATAAAGACGAAGTCATCAAACCTATGCTGCAGGGCGGTATTGCCGCCATATATTACTGGTATGTGTCCCCTTAGTCTGAAAGGAAACAATAACTAATATTACTAAGTGGCTCTCTCTTCGCAGCCTTTTGGGCTGGCAGCTTCTCTGACAACTACGGTCGTATCAAGGGCATGTGGATGGCATGCTTCTGGTGTATGGCTGGGGTTATCCTGCAAGCCTCTGCTGTCAACCTCGCACACATGCTTTGCGCACGATTCGTTTCTGGCATGGGTGTGGCTTTCATCCTGGTCATTGCGCCTATGTGGACGGCCGAGCTTTCTGCTGCATCACACAGAGGCAAGCAAATCGCTCTCACATTCTTGGCCAATTTCTCCGGCATCGCCCTCGCAGCGTGGATCGGTTTCGCCACGTCCTTTACTGAGGTGGGCGGTGGGCAGTTTCGCTGGCGGTTCGAGTTTGCGATTCAAATCATCCCCGTAATCTCCCTGGCGATACTCAGCCTCTTGGTCCCGGAGTCGCCGCGATGGCTGGTCAAGGCCGGGAGACCTGATGAAGCATTGGAAATTATTGCAAAGCTGCGGGGGGATGGTGACTCTCAACACCCTGATGCGCAGAAGGAATATCGAGAGATTGTGACGGTAGTGGAAGAGGAGTCTCAGTACGCCAAAACCAACTACTTCAAGATGTTTTTCGGTATCGGATCCGGAGACATTCATCTTGGCCGCCGCATCCAGCTTGCCTTCTGGCTCCAGGTGCTCATGCAGTATGGCACTGGAATCGCAGCCGTGGTTATATAGTGAGTTATGCTTCTTTGAACAAAGATAGTTTGCTAACTGTGTTGTAGTTCTGGAACCATCTATCGTACAGCCGGCTTTGATAATGTAAAGTCCGGTTGGCTGTCCGGTTTACTGATGCTGGTTGGTATCTTGGGTACAGCCATCGCAGCCTTTACCATCGACAGGGTAGGTCGCCGAAGAACCCTTTACTGGGGTGCCGTAGCACTCAGTATCACCCTGTTCATTATCGGCGGCCTCTTTCGGGGAGCTATTGACAACCCAGACAAGGCTGTTCAATACGGCACAGCAGCTTCAGCCATGGTTTTCATCTACCTCTTAATCTTCAGTTCTTCTTGGCTATTGATCCCCTTCATATATCCCACCGAGATCTTTCCTACCTGGCTTCGAGCCAAGGGGAACGCATTTGGCGTGGCAGGCTGGGCTGTCGGCTACGGCGGAGGTTCTCTGTTGGTGCCTGTTATGTTTTCCGGCATTAACGAAAAGGTATGGACTCGCCTCAACTACCCATGACTTTCTCATTTCTGACTTGGCTTGCTTGTAGACTTTCTACGTGTTCGGAACGTAAGTATCCTTTGATCTGTCCGAAGCTGGAAGTGGCCGCTGACCTTTTTACTAGTGCTATGTTTGCATACATTCCCTTGGTGTACTGCTTCCTCCCCGAAACTGCCGGCCGTACATTGGAAGAAGTCGACTATCTCTTTGCTAGTAAGAGCCCGTTTACTTGGGATGAGGAGAAAGAATTTGCGAAGCGTACAGCTCTCTTGCATGAAAGATTGAATAAAGGGAACGGGAGCGACGCAATGGCACAGGACAAGTCAATTGAATTACATGTCGAGGTTGTATAAGCTATATTCTTTATTATCTTGCATGTAGCAAGAAGCTAACTAGCAAGGGGTTGCACGTACTTATATAGCTGCTAGATATAAGTAGTATAAGAAATTAAATTGGAGAATATTTAACCGGGCTATAGATAATTATTTTAAAGTCTTTATATTACTACTAAATATAATATATATGCAAGAAGTAGCGGCTAGTTACTCATAGATTAATAT
>JAADJG010000778.1:0-34398 GCA_012932025.1 Fusarium austroafricanum | reverse complement strand
ATATCAGTTGGGGTTGTTACTCTCCCCCCCCCCCTCCCCCCTCTTTACAGGTACCAGATTTGACGTATTATGAGCGGAGTGCATATAGAATGTTCTATCAGGAGTCAGGAATGACGCCTGTTCAGTGTGATACCACTTGGGTTCAGGAGGCGATAATTTACTGCCAGCGTTGGATTCCCGGTATACTTTTTGGTAGCCCATCCAGTCCAATTGAATAAGCATCAATTAATAAATGGGCATTTCCATCTTGCAGAGTCGTAGAAAGTCATGATATTCATCTTGAGCCCAAATGTGAAGAACCATACTAACGTTGGTCGCACATCACTAACGCCCTGTAAAAACAACTAAAGCCACAATTGTAACTTTCAGTAAAATGATAGAGTATCAATTTGGCTGTGCTGGAGTAGCCTTGCGCTTGACCAGTCTGACCCATCGTCGGCGTCTCCAGTCTCCTCTCCGCCCACTACCATCTTCATTTTCTTCCCAACTTGGCTTCAGCGTTGCCTTTTGCTTCCCTTTCTCAGTAGTAGGAACGTCTACAACACCCGTTCGCTCATCTCGCTCATCCCATATATCATAAACCCAGCGCTCGCCTTCTGTCTCAACCTCAACGCCTGTGATGATACGCTCCTCAACCCACTCGCGACTCCAGAGATCCAATGCCCACTTCTTCTCACTCCATTCCCATGCTTCGGGGGGCATAACGTCCTCGAAGAAGCGTGTGCCACGTGGTCGCTCGCCTGCGATGCGAGGTTGTGATAGCGGATCGTAGGGCGAAGGACAGAATAACCAGGGCTCCCACTCACCACCACCAGAGGTTTTCCGCTGCAGCTCGAAGATTTCAACTTCGCGCGTTTCAGGGCTGGAGTCGAGAATAACATCCGAGCTGATCCAGTTATCTAGCCATGACCGAGCTTTTGCCTCTTGCGGTTGGAGACGTTCACGGTGGGCCGCAGCAATGAGGCGTGCAACATGCGGATGACCCATGCCCACGGTGACCCAGCCGCCAATAAGGAATATGAAGCGCCAGGGCAGGAGTTGAGCTGCAATGGTCATGAATATACCTCCAGCTGCAAGAAACAAAAACAGGGCAGAACTGAGAGCCTCATCACTGAAGTTTGTCACTGGTACAAGCAATGCCACTACCTGATCATGTCCCCGACTGAAGTCATCCATACAGTTTTGTAGGTCGCGCATATTTCGAAAAAAATCTTTGCTGAGTTCCTTGACGGGTTTCACCGTCGCCGCAGGTGCCAGAGGTGGTCCTTGCGGAGAATACCCAATACTCTGTTCACTTGATAATGTACCCTTTGGTGGTGCTGGATGGCGGGCCAGAAACGCGGGGATGAAAACGCCAAGTAAAAGAATGGCGATGGGCAGCACGAAAAGGAGATATGGATCTAGACATATGAAGCTGTATACAGCAAGAAGAGATAGAGTATGCGATGCGCGCTTCCAGGATAGTACACGTTCGACACGAGCCTGGAATTTGAAGACGACGCCTATTCGAGCGTTGAAGCGACGGAAGTTGTAAGACATGGTAGTGATATTGAAGTTTGGTCTTTCGGCAAGAGTGGCTGTCTGTTCATCACCAACAAAGTGGACGTCGCTTTGGTTATCGCTATTAGTAGGTATAACTTGCTGAAGAAGTCTACCGTGACACCAGTCAGTAAGCTCCGCGTTACAGCTCAGGGAGCTCAATATACTTTTCTACCAAGCGGTCCTGGATGCTAGCCTTCTGACGAATAGCAGCAAACCCTCCGCGCAATCCTGTCTTCTGCGGAGCAGACTCTGATTCGGCCTTTGGCTCGGGCACCCTTGGTTCAGGCTTCTTGTCATCGTCATCATTCTGATTATTGTTGGGACGCTGGCCTGGGCTCTCGGGAGGGCCAAAAGAGTGCTCAGAGGCGAACATCTCTGCAGTGAAGTCGTCCATGAGGAGGGAGGAGAATTCAAGACATGATCGATAGCGCAACGTCGGAGGGTGGAGGTTACAAAGGAGCTGGGGCTTCTAGAGTTCCGCGTGGTGGTGTCGCATGTGACACTGAGGGAAGTGACATCACCTAGGCCCGACGGTTGGGCATGCTTAGGTATGTTAGCTAAGGCTTTTGAACAGATCAAGGGAGACAGAAGCTAGCCTCAATCTAGTAACATAACACATTTGCTTCTCACCCTCCATGACTTTCTGCTACTGTACGTGTGCAGTACATATACAAGTTGAGTTTACAGTAGCGCTTGCGGGCCGTGCGCTTTCAGGCCGTGTGCTACTCATTGAGGAACAGAAGATGCAGATATATTTCCTCATTTAGTGGCAGTCATGAGACTTCGCATTGATGTGCCTGACCTCGTGGAACTTTATCAATCATGTAATTTTTGGAGGAAATGAGACCTTAAAAACTCCTCATGTGAAGCATCGTAACCTGGAACTACATGCCCATATTAATTACTATTCATCCGTATCCATGTCGACTTACCCCACATCTACATCAACCTTGAATAAAGCAAGATCCTCGTTATTTCGGTGTTATTGCTAAAGTAGTGGAGGTATTCGGCACCTATCTATCTATTCCAGGGTGAGCGAATGCCTGCCTAAGGTACTCGACAGTTTGATTGTCTCATCCACTTCGAATCTCCCAGCTCGTCGGTTTCTGATATATGTTTGGTGATAATAAGTGACAGCTCAGCCCTTCGCTCAATGCACTTCAAAGAAAGAGGGATTGCCCGTAGCAACGGAAACTCGCATATGCTAAATGCCAGATTGGTTATCTTGCCTCCTGCATCAGTTGGATACCGTATGCAGCTTGGCTGTCCAGGGTCATGGTATGTAGAACGGAAAAAACAATACGGAGTAAACACGACTCGAGATGCAGGACCATCAGATCCTTGATGCTTGGCAGGACAACAATGCATAAGGTACTGACAGCTGCCTCAATAGGTCAGGTTCATTGGTCCGGGAGACTGCATTGTCAATTCAAATGCATCCATAATTATGGCCCTACCGGTTGAAGGCGCCCGAGAAAGGTCCTGCTGGGCAAGGCGATGGGTCCTTGGAAATCCGAGACACGTCTCAACCCTTGTATTCATTCAGAGAGCCTGGTTGCGAAACAACGGAGCACTTGCTTGTCATCGGCAGTGTCAAAACGGGCAACCTTTTGTTTCGCGAACCCCAGCTATCACCTCAGATGATAGATACCCAGGTAGTTCTGATGCCAGCATCGGATTACGTCCCAGTACGAACATTGGATGTCGACCTGGGTAGCACATCGCGCCAGTGTCCGTTGGTGCGTCAACGGGTACGCGCGACTCGGCACTCTGCACAGATTATGGCTGATACCATCGCGATACCGCTGTAGGTAGTATCCACTGGCCGTGCAAATCTCCTCCCCAAAATCACCGCCATCGCCGCTCATTATTGACTACATGTGCTATAGAGAGACCAGCTGGCGAAGCAGGGTATATTAGTAGTGTAGCTTGGAATGGGACGACGATACAATGCGACAAGGGCATCCAGGAGCATAAGTGAAAAGCCGCCTTGGCCCGGATTAGGTTGGCATTTAATTGTCATTGAAAGAATGTCTCATCTCTCTAAAACGGGCAGATGATAATGATTGACGTTCCTTCATATCTGCATCGTGGGTTCGAGGGAGGGTAATAAAGTAAGGGGACGTTGTTAGATACTAAGCTAAGGTCCATATTTTAGGTTGCATATTGAGGACGATACATCTGATGCAGGCAAAGATAGTCCGATTTAGAGGTACCTTTCATCCACTCAAATGGCGGTAAAAGACGTCTTCACAACCGGTATAGGACCTCCACACCTCTCTGCCCGCACCCAGTTCAGGGACCAATCTTGTAGCTCGAATGGCCAATCATACCAAATCTTGGTCGTCTCGAGGTCCACTGCTAGTGGAGGTATTCAGTGTTAACCGTGATGTTCTTTCACGAGGAGCCCTTCCGCCATATCAACCTCTCAGGCGCCTTCCTTCACACGCTAGACGGCGTGATGCCCGCTAAGCAGGCTCCCCCGTGGTCCCCATGCCCCCTTCCGGAACTGCCTATGGCCGCCTCTGGCAGCGTCCCAGTAAACCTACCTAGGAAAGACCATCCCAACTAGAAAAAAACAACAACCTACCTTACTAACCAACCTACCAACTTGACGACTCCATCTTTTTATCTCCATCTCGCATCTTACTGTACCATCCCTTTCTCGGGGTGCCCACCGCAATCAACCAGTCCGGGTTCCATTTCGTCTGTCGCCAACCGCTCACTTACTCTTCCTCTGATTCTGTTTGCTCTCCTGCACTTCAACACTTTTGTCTGTTCCGGAATGAGGTAGCCGTTCGAATGCGCTCAGCTCCCTGACCGGACTGAGTCTGTGCCAGCGACCGACCCCGTGAAATCCACCTCTGTCGTCGCATTGCCAGTCACGCCCCTCGACCTGGACCTCATGAGCCGCGACCACAAGGCACCTGCTGGGCCTCGACCAGCCAACTTTTCTCCGACGCGATTGTGAGCCTCCCCATCTAGTATTTTTTTTTTCCCCTAGCCTGTTCGCTACGTTGACATGACCGTCTTCGCGTGTTAACGTATGCTGCTGTCATCGTCATAGCCCAAACCTCTGTCGTCCTGTATTCTCTTGCACATGGCCAAGCTGACCTTGATCCCTTTGTGACAGGGGCAAAACTGCCAACGCTCAGCCTCGACCACATCTCCCCTCGACGAACCCTGGCTTTGCCTCCGACGATCCAATGCTCAGCGCAACTCCTTCCAATAATCATTCCATTTTTTCTTTTAGTCGGGATGGAGAACCAGGTCAATTAAACGATTCGACTGCGTCCTTTGATTTCTTACCTTCTGTCAGCTTTGATGATCTACAGAGTAGCATTGAATCTGCCTCAACCGACTTCAAACTGACCCAATTTCCGTCCCCCAACGGCGAAGGAAGCATTCTTGACACACAAGGAATAGATGACACCAACATGTCTTCCAGGCCCCAAGTCGCCCCGTCCTCAAATGGTGCTGCCACCCGCACTACAGTCCAAACCAATACCCGACCCGCTCGATCTGGCTCGCTCTTACGCCGACCTAGTAATTCCAGCAGACCGCCTCTCAACTCCTCTGGTACCTCTGGCCCGAATGATCATATTCACGGGCAAGCTGCTTCCCGCTCTCGACGACAAAACCAATACCCCCCGGTGTCCAATACTGTTGTTCCTAAACCTCCTCGAAAGTCAATCGGCCCAGGAATCATTAGCGATGGGGACTATGGAGCTCGACCTGCTCAGAAACGTCGCCCAAGTCTGTTCTCCGAAGGGGCACCTGGCGGCTCGACCAGAGCGTCGATGGATGGCAACTCATCGTGGCTCGATAATACAAGAAATTTCCCCAATTCGAGGGCCGCCAAGTCCAAATCAGTACAACCACCACGGCCCAGCCAAACCAACATGGGCTTCGGTAACACCCTCACCCCTGAGCAGAATCGACACTCGACTCTTGCCCCGCGATCACCTCGTGTTGGAGGCCGATTGAGCACGCCATCTTCTGCCAACAAACGAGTCTCAATGATGCCAGGAGCCCATCATTCATCGCATGCGACTGGCCTCGGCGCTAGGACAATCAGTCCTACTGACACAAGGAGAATGAAGCGTCTCTCCACGATGCCACAATCACTGAGTATGGGTCAGGTTTCTACTCCCCCGCCTCCACCACCAGTGTCGATGAACAATCAGGTTGAGAGGGCCGAGTCAAAATCTCCATCCATGATTCCAAGGAGAACGTCTGGTACACCGTCATCCTCAAGAACTACACCAGACCTCCATCGTAAATCGTTCAACTCAGGTTTGTCAGTCAATTCTGGTTTCAGCCTGAACTCAGCAAGGACTTCAACAGGCTCTTTGCATCGTATATCTGGTTCTTCACTCACATCACGCCTGCCTGCGCCAAAACATACAACGGTCCACAATCCCATGCCAACTGACGACGACGAATATGTTCCTCCTGTTCCTGCCATACCGAAAGCATACGAGTCACCGAAAGACTCACCTGCTGACACCTATTTTATGGAAAAGAAGAAGACTGCGCTTAGCAATATGGATGTCATGGGCATGAACTCAAACTCAACTGGCGTCATTTCCATGCCTGTCTTCCCCGAGCCTACGAAGCTTCAGAGAAAGCCTAGCGGTAGAAAGAGTTATGTTCCGAGTGTAGCTGCTGAACCTGACAACAAGGCCACTCCTCCGAATAAGAGACATCTGCAGCCTTTAAGACTGCCGCCCATCAACCTAGGGCCTTTGAGCACCCCAACAGCTAACAAGATTGCAGCACTGCAAGAGCATAGCAGCATAGATAGGCATGAAACTCCGCCGCCAGCTCGACAGTTGCCAAAGACACCGACAACCCCCATGACTGCTTCCAAGAGCTCCTTCTTTGCCAAGAGTCGCCATGGCGATACTCCTGAGCTTCCATCTCAGAGGAGTAGCAGCTCAGTTCATCACACCCACCTCACTCCTACGCCTCCTGATGCTAGTTCAACAGAGTCGTCCTTGGCTTTTAAGGAACTTGAACATAAGCAAAGCATGTCGCCCTTTTTGTCATCTTCCTTACCTAAAGGAGGCGCAGACCATGGTTTCTTGAAGAGGTCGAAAACAGGAGCCGATTTTATGACACTGGACGAAAGTATGTTCCAGGATCAAATTCACTATAAGCCTGCAGGTCCCCGAGCGCCCAAGGAGGTAGAATCAGCCTCCAAGTCCCCTCCACCGGAGCCTTCACTGGATGAACCACAGACACCCTCTTCTATGAGCTCCATTCGACGGAAACTTAGCCTTTCTTGGAAACGCGGAAACTCGAAGAGCAATATCACCGCCCCCACAGATATTGTCGAGAAAGCCAGCGCAAAGCAGTCGGAGGAACCTATGCCGCCTCCTAGGATCCCGATCTCTGTTACTCTTAACAATCTGTCCAGTGTGAAACAAGCTAGTCCTTCTCCGACTGTGAAGCAACCCCCTGGTGGATATCTCGAGTCAAGGAGGCGTAAGAGCTCAGGCGGAAGCCTCAATGGTTTTATTTCAAACGACAAGACCAAAAGCGAATCATGGACTGCGAAAAAGTCTGTTCCTGATCCTTCAACAATGCCTGTTGGTCGAAACACCTCGGTCATGCAGAAGATCCTGCGGCCTAGGAATTCCTCTGGCATTTCAAGAAGCCCCGACTCATACTCTGCTGACCTCGACAAAGATGATGTGGCTGCTGAGGAGGAGATGGCCAAATTAGGCTCTCGACGCAAGGAGACGGATGTTGCTGCTAGAACTCTAGATGCGCTCAGAAAGCGAGCTACTCCAAAGGAGCGAGTTGGCGCTCACGAAGCTATTCGTATTGCCATGCTCAATATCTATGAGCGAGGCGAGATTGTGGACTATACCGATGTATTCTTCTGTGGAACCCAGAACGCCCACAAGGTCATCGGTGACCTTCAGTCTGATGCACCCAACTTTGGATACGACGATGAGCGCGGCGATTACTCCATCGTGCCAGGGGACCACCTCGCATACAGATATGAGATAATTGATGTTCTCGGAAAAGGAAGCTTTGGGCAAGTCGTTCGATGCATCGACCATAAGACTGGCGGTCTAGTTGCTATCAAGATCATCAGGAATAAGAAGAGATTCCATCAACAAGCTCTTGTGGAGGTCAACATTTTACAAAAGCTTCGTGAATGGGTAAGCCGAGTCCTCTGATCACTCATTAGTTTGTGTGCTAATCCGGAACAGGATCCAAAGAATAGGCATAGCATGGTCAACTTTACACAGAGTTTTTATTTCCGTGGCCATCTCTGTATATCTACGGAGTTACTTGACATGAACCTTTATGAGCTCATCAAAGCCCATGCTTTTAGAGGTTTCTCTATCAAGATCATTCGACGCTTTACTAAGCAGATTCTTAGCTCACTTAACCTCCTCAAGCAGCACAAAGTCATTCACTGCGATCTCAAACCCGAAAACATTCTTCTACGTCACCCTCTTCACGCGGAGATCAAGGTCATTGATTTTGGCTCCAGTTGTTTTGAGAACGAAAAGGTTTATACTTATATCCAGTCGCGATTCTACCGATCGCCGGAGGTCATTCTTGGCATGACTTACGGTATGCCGATCGATATGTGGAGCGTTGGCTGTATTCTGGCAGAGCTATATACTGGAGTTCCTATCTTCCCTGGAGAAAACGAACAGGAGCAGCTTGCCTGCATTATGGAGGTATTCGGGCCTCCTGAAAAGCACCTGATCGAAAAGAGCACCCGAAAGAAGCTCTTTTTTGATTCAATGGGCAAACCTCGTCTTACAGTGTCCTCTAAGGGTCGTAGACGTCGACCTTCGTCTAAGACTTTGGGTCAAGTGCTCAAATGCGATGACGATATATTCTTAGACTTTCTGGCTAAGTGCCTGCGCTGGGATCCCGAACGTCGACTGAAACCTGAGGAAGCGATCCGCCACGAGTTCATTACTGGGCGTAAGATGCCCATTCCCCGTATGCCGCCGACCCGCGAATCATCACCCATGAAGCGACATAACACCATCTCCACTCCGCGACCACTCCCCGAGCCTCCGGGTACTGGCTCCAAACCCCCAGCGTCTTTTCGAACTGGAGTCAGCCCTCACAAACCAGTCTCTGGGGGCGTTCGAAAAGTCTCAGGGACAACAGGGCCTGTCAGCTCCATGCCAACTAAACGAGCGAGCGCTGGGACGAGCGGAATTGCACAAGGAGCAAGTGGCTTACCTCGAGCTGCTGGTAGGAGTGTGAGCGCGAAACAGGACCTGGCCGCTGCTGGCGCAACGGCTGCTATGAGTCGACGAACATAGTTTTTATTTCAGAAAATGCCTTTTCATAATGATTGGAGTTTAGGTTGTGTTGAGCATTTTGTTTTGACCACTGTGCACCGTTGGGTAACCGATACATTGCGCAGCAGCGGCGTTGCTTGTGATGACATGACTCTCAATCTTCGCCTAACGAAACTGCACTGATTGTATGAGGATAACTAGAGGCATGAAAGGGACAGAAAGAGAAAGAAGGATTTTGTGACAGAGGAACATCTCGATTATTCATTTCAAGCCCTGTCATCAGGTATGCACGATGACCGGCGACGTCCGCTTTCCGGGTGTCTTGCCATTGATCTGCAGGAGGCAAAGTCGTGGTAAGATGAGACAACGGCCAGTGAGCCAACAGGGCTTAGGATTGGGTCTGCAACTTTTTTGAAGGGGGTATATCACGAGATTTGACGATTGTTTCAACTCAACTCGATAGATGTCGTTGTCCGTATCCAATCGGAGGTTATAGAAGTAAAGGGGGTCAACAAGTAGGGGCCGGTCACCCAAACGGAGTATGGCTAACGAGCGAGCCTCCAGGCACCCAGACAATTTTACACATAATAATGGAACATTCGAGACTAGACTCGTCGTTGACTCTCAGCCGTTGACTGAGGCCTCCCTCCCATGGTGATAACGATTGGTGATCGTGCAAGAGCCGCGAACATGTACGACGTCAGATGCTTATTTGATCGTCAAACAGCTGAAGTCTACGGAGTAGATGCTCGAAGGATGGGACAGTTTCGAGAAACGTCGCCGCGGTTGCAGATCAGCCTTATGCCTTGTGATGTCGACAAATCACGAACCACGCCTAGTGTCGCAAATAGGATCGCGGCTGCGTCAAAGTCGAAGGAAGAGGCGCGAGGCAAGGTGATAAAGCCGTGCTAGGGGGTTATTGTAACGGTCTTGTGCTAACTGTAAGCGGCAACATCTTTCGCTGAGAGGCAAAAGGGGCAGGGTTGAGGTTGTAACCGCATCGATAAACAGCCGCGACGTCAAACAAACAAGTGGGAGACGATGGTGCAGGGAGCCATACCCCTCGATCAATGATCTGGGTCCCAGCAAGCAAATGGGAGACATGTTGGTCGCAAAGCGGGAAGGATGGATATGATTGGCAAACAAACGATGTCAATGATGCTTATCTCAACATTGAAAACGGGTCCGGCCGAAAGTTCAGTCTTACACCCGTCACAATATTCCTAAAACTGCATATGTACCTGGCTGGTCTGGTTGGCTTCATGAGTTCAAGGCAGACAAAGCCCAGGGTAAGTGTCCGAAAAAAGAACAGGATGCACAAGGGTGGGCCTTCAGAATGCCTTGCGTCTTATTGTCGCAGGTATGATTTTTGGGCGTTAAGTAGTTACTGCAAAAGAACAGATGAGGATTAGAAGTTGTCAAGATATGGTCGAAGTGTATGCTGTAAGTCAAGCTTCTCCGACGGCGACTCCGGGATGGACAACGGGGGGGCAAGCCACGGCGGGAGGCGCAGCTGGTGGGACATGCAGTGGCGCCCCTCTCCGGGCGCCGATTATTGGGCGCCGTCGCTGGGCGAACAGGGGACTAACCCATTCCCCCACAGACGACAGGGTTGTTTCATTGGGACTAGGACGAGGCTGAAGGTATTCTGCTGTGCGACATGAGTGTGAGGTCATTGAACCCTCCATGACGATAGTAGTAAGCCGTCAGGGCCGTATGGACATGCGTAATCTGGGAATGGAGGGTGTCGAGGATGGTGACCATGTCCACACGTCTGATGATGGCACTCGACCACCAGTCACTGCGCAAAAGCGCAATCATTTAGCATCGTACAGCACCGAAGTATATCAGGTAGGTAAAGAATGAATATAATTGACAAAGGTGGAGGGTCTCATCCTTTGTCCGTGCTTGCTCATCATCTGCCTTCCCTGCCTCGGTCTGTTGAAACCAGCCAGTCATTGACGCCCCTTTCCTGCATATAACGATGTTCTTACCTGGGTTGTTTCTGATGCCTGTTTGACAATGACTCCTTTTTCTCTCTGCATAGAAGGTCTGACTCTCGTACTAATCAGTTTCAATCGCAAGCCAGGGGTGTCTGCCAAGAATAGACCCACGACATTTGCTATTCCGACAGAATGGGCACACACACCATACATCAATGATAGGAGAAATTTGTACTTTAAACAAGAGACAGGGCAGAGATATACCTGAGACACGATTCCTAATTCGGCCCAATTGATTGTTTCTTAGCCAATTACGTACCTTTGTCCAAATATGGTGCTTCTGGCAAGACATGTGAACTGCAACGGACCGTCGATGGTGGGGGTGCTGTGAGACATTGAGTTGGAGATCGATTGACGCTTGAGATCTCACGACTCGTTGCAAGGAATCAGTCTTGGTTGTATGGATTTATTATATCATAGGCGTGGGCTGCATATGCGTGACAATTGAGCCGGCGCAAATATTTTGTGTAGATTTGACTTCAGCATTTGTTTCTTAGTTGACCTATAGCCCGTTCAGAACGTAGAAAGCCCAAATTTCCAACACTTCGTGATAGCAACGTTTTCATGAGGCCTCGTCGTCAGCGAGCTGGCTGCTCAGAGCCCACGTGAGGCAGACAAGGGTGCAGAGGTTCACCCGAGATAGTCAGATGTCGGACATCCCATTCGTAGCGGCAGACAACCCTGTTCTCCGTACCAATAGGAAAGGAGTTTTGACTTTTGGGTAAATTTGGGTAAGACATGAGGTAGGGAGCGGTGAAATATTTGGGAACTTGTCAGCATTCTCTGTGAGGTATCTGTAGCGTGGAGTGTAAGAAGACGTACCTGAGTGTTCTGAGTGTTCAGCATGCCGCCAATGCAAGGCTGGGTCGGCTGCCTCCACATTTTACTCCAAGAGTAAAGTGTGAATGTAAAGTGATGTCGTAGTGCTGACTGGCCAATTCTGCATAGTACTCGAAAAGCCTTCAGGGATGATGTAGCGACGTATGTCAGTTGCGCGGAACGTTGTATGATCTGTCAGACTTGATTGAGGTGTGCTCAATTCCCAACGCTTCGGTCGTGGAGGGTGAGTCTTGGGCGATCTGGGATAATCAGACGTAAACAAGATCCTTAAGGACCTTGCATTTCCAAAATGGTTATTCGATTCTGCTTGCTCCAGATGTCCTTAAAAAGATGGAAGAAATCAGAAGCCGCAGTTGAATGTGCGTGGTTTTGCCGACTATCAAGAAAACCATGCTCAATGATCTAGAAGGCATGAAAGTGTCATATGGCACCTTAACCCCTTGACAGTTTCTGTGAAGTCGGCGTTAAAAGAATGAGCTCAGGCTGTAAGAGTGCAAGCATTGCCAAGGCCCGGGGTTGTATGCAGACACAGCCTTATGATTGACAGGGGACCCAGTCGTTATGACTGTCAGCAGGTGGTAGGGTGGTGCTATTCGAAATGTGGTTCCCAATCTGATCTGTTTCGAGTATGTTCCAACGAGAGCAGTGTGTAGGCGACATCTGGAAAGTAATGCGTAAAATGGTATCGGTATGTATACCTAGTACCAAGAGAGGCTTATGCATGAGAAATCTCGTAAACAGTACCTCTTGAGGTAACAGGAAGAATGCGAGTTCTGGCAAACTTGGTTTTGCAGTTCGTGGAAGATGTCTTGATATCACAGCCGGCAAAGGTGAATAAGTGGAAGAACCTAAGCCCCTGGGATAGATGGGAGACCCATGCGATTCTAGGCCTGCTAGCCAGTCGGTACCTTAGCTTCATGACTCTAATTGAGGTCGTGACTTTTCCTCCTGCGGAATTAGCCACCCAGGTAGACTATGAAACGGGAAACAAGAAACAAAGAAACAAGAAGCCGCATCAGATTCCAGGGACTCCAGTGCCCTAGCACCGGGACGTTGGGCGCAGCAAGGTCAACCCACCCACCACCACCACTGTAAGTGCCGAGCAACAAGGGTTAGCGCTGAGTGGTGCTGGACGTGACGTTCTATAGACACATCCTATTGTTGATGGCTACATCCATAGCAACCTACCTACGGTATTTAGTGGGATTACGGAAACTCGGTCTTGGTGGTTTCTTCGATTACCTAGGAACCTATCTTTGAAGAAAACGGTGGCAGACAGAACAGATGGCCTGTATCCCTGATCCGGCATTCCAGGCATCAGTCGTAAACTTGTGGCTGGGGGTTTGCTGTCAGTCGCAAGTGCTGCATGTTTCAAAGTCCCATCGTGTTTTTGTTCGATCGGGATGGATTATTTGCAATGCAAGGGAACAAAAGTTGTTACTCATTCAAGACGAAGAAATCCGAGAATAGAGTCTCTGCCTGATCTACCGACCTTTGATGGTAGAGAGAAGGAGGGCACGTGTGGTGGATGGGCTAGTGCAACTGTAACTGTAAGTCGACTTTCAATGGGCAAGAGCCAGGCGAACCATTGCCTTAAATGACTAACTCTCCAAAGTCCCCTAATTTTTGACGCCATTCCGCAATTTTTTCTCCACCCAAATCCTCTCTGCCTGCGAAACGATGAGACCCCAATTGAATTATCACCATCATGAACGAACACATCTTCACCACCTGGGTCTCGACCTCCGGTTCCGCGTCTCATCACTTCGCATACGTCATTAGCCTGCCTCCTTCTCACCGATGCTGGTTGACAGGTCCCTCCCCGTCGGTAACAAGATGGTGGCCGTCACAAGCTTTTGAAGCCACCCTCGGTCGATAAAGACAAAGTCGTCCAATCCGTTCTTACATGCAGCTACAGTAGGTAGGTACAAGACCGCTACAAAGCAATGCAATGCAGTGGTGTACAGTGCATTGGAAGGAGGTACTTTTCACCCATCACTATTGCATTGCATCACATCATTTCCAAGCCTGTAACCCTCCCCTTCAGCCCTGCTGCAGGTCACTTCAACCTCCCTGTCTTGGGCCAATGGGTGACTCCTCACACCGAACCCAGGAACCACATCCTTCCTATGGATTCATCAATCAAGGTCTGTCGCCGCCTGTTCCTGGACACCTAGAGTACTCGATGTACCTACAGGACTATGTTCTACGCTACGGGCTACCCCTGCTCTTACCATTGGATCCCTGTCCTCCCGATGCAGTAAGGGTACCCGGTTACCAGGCTCATTCACCCACACACTGCGCTGCGCCTTGAGAGCGAGCCCGTGCTTTCACAATCTCACTCAAAGGGTAAGTGAATTGACGGGATGCTATGGTGTTGTAGCCTTCCTTCGGGACAAGGACCACACCGATGGAACAGAAGAGATCAGGGCACTTGACGCACAAGGTCCCAAAGAGCTATAGCCTCCGAGAAAATAAAGCCCCCAAATTCAAAGGTCCATCAGACCCCCCTCCCACTCCCCCTCCAGGCCCAAGGCATCTTTGGTCCTTTAGCGGTGGGTCTGCACTATCCCATGCCTGCAATAGACGCGCCCCAGCCTTTGTCACCTGTTAAGACAGTCAGACCCAACTTGCGGCTATCGCTCTCACGCACTCTTACTGGCGTCTCTGGCGTCACTGGTGCCTTGACGCATATCCTAGTGGTGTTTCTGGAGGCGTGTCCTTTGTCAAGAAACCCCCCGAACCTGGGGTGCCGTTATCAGCTTCGATGCTCTCCTCCAGGCTACCAACAGGCCTATAAGGCTGCGATGCCTCTTCAGACACTAATTGTCTTATCCTCACTTCCTATCTCTTTATTCATAAGATTCACAAAGCAAGCGCTTCTCCATTCGTTGTTCATTGTCTTGTCTCCGGGCTTCATCCCTCTTGTGCAGTTCTCTTTGCCTTCATCACAACCAACAGACAACATCCTGCTGATATTGACGAACCTGGTCACGTACGAAGTCAGCCTCTGTTGGTTCAGTCATCCAATATCTTTAACTGGGTTATCTGCAGCTTCTCCGTCCCAGAACCAACAACGCCAGGCCAACAACCTCTCGGCCCAGCACCATAACCATGTGTTATCAACTTGTTGAGCTGTACTCGGCTTGCCGATGCCCCTACTACACACACGCTGTCGATCGTTGCGCAGCATATGGCCGCCCAGGTCACCCTGTCCAGCAGCGAACGATACTTGTTGGTTATCTTTGCTCTGCACACTCGAGTCATGGTGCCCAGTACGCATCACCATACAGCTACTCCGATAGTGGCTACCACAGTGGCTACTCAAGCTCAAAGAGCTATCGATGAACGATTGTGTCTTTGGCAATGGGACTTCATTCTCCAAGGCTGCTTTTATTTGACTTCGACGATTGGGTTTCCTACCTTCTCTCCTTCAACCCATCGCAACTCTCCCTTTTGCTAGCAGGATACGTCCGTTGGACTGGCGGAGTTCCAACCGAAGCTCACCGCTAGGTCTATCCTTTTCACAGACTTCCTCGCTCTCGGGTTGCCATTGGGGCACCCTCTTTTTGTGGACAGCCCCTTTCACTACGGAGATTGCAAACGCGTTGCCGAAGACGTGGGAATGAGATATGAATGGACATGAAAACAATCACGACGGAATGCATCTTTTGGTAGAGAAAGACGGCCGACATGGTCGTCCTCTTTACGTATCATTATTTCTCTAGCACGCAGCCTTACCTCGTTGGACGATTCGGATTTTCCTTATTTGGTGGTTGGATACGGCATTCGTGAACCCCTCTCATCTCACATTGTCAGACGGCGTTTGCTTATTTGTCCTTTTTTTGCACAGCAGTGGGTTGGTTTGGAGCCACTTGGGTTTTCGCTTGGCTGGAAACAAGTCAGAATAAAGCGATATTGGGTTACATCTTCGGACAGCAGGTGCTGAGAGCCTCGCGGCGCTTTTAGATGGCGGAACTTCTTTTCTTGAGCATAGGGGCGGAGATATTACCGGTAATAACTCTCTGCCTCTTGACTACGGTATTGGTATTTTCTTTTCTTTTCTTCTCGGTCGTCTTTTTCGATAAAGGATGGTCCGCTTTTTAGGGTCATTGGGATTTTTCACCATTGTTTGCATTTGAACTGGCGGGGCTGTACTAAATGCTTGTAGCATTAGATGGGGACCAACTGATGGCTGGCCATCGTTTCTTTTCTTCTGGAAAAAATTCTGTTGAAATCTCCGTTGTAATCTTTCAACTTTCATTTTCTCTCTACTATCACGAAAGCATTGACTGTGGCGTCATGTATGGCACTACATTTATTTAGGGGCTGGGATCCCAATCAAACAAGCAGCGGGAGTTGGAACGCTGAGCGTTCATCAAGATATAGAAAATCCAACCAAGCCACTTCTCGATGTCCTCAAAATAAGTCTCCGTTGATCAGTCGAATTCTAGTGAGAGTGGATGGGCACAGCGGTAGAAGACAGGATTGGTGCCTATCTCATTACTGAGGCTTAGTTTCGACTCATCCTCACGATCGTCGAATAAAGTGGACCAACAAATTTAATTTCTCCACAAAAAGACCTCAGTAGCCTCGACCAATAGGAACACGTACTCATTAGAATCATTTCTTCAGAGGTACCTTGTTCTGGGAAGTTCTGATTTGCTTTTGCGTTAGTTATTGTCAGATGTGCCATGAGGAGGCCTCAGTTAAGTCACCAGCTCTAAAAGCTGAATTTAGCATCATACACATAAGGCAGACAAGTCTAAAAATGCTTTCACTACAGACTATTGAGTCACAGCCTTGCAGCAGAAATAAGCTGCTTCGGCATAGTTTGTCTCAGCCCATGCACTCGGCAATGGTAATGGTGCTACGGTGGCCGAGGTTAGCGTGTCCTATTATTAGGCCGGCCCCCCCGGCAGATTGCCAGATCGAGCCATCGGGAAGGATGGGTGTGCTCGGCGAGAGTGAGGCCAATCAGCCTTGAGGAGGATTTCGGCTGTTTTACTCAGTAAGCTTTTGATGTAGATGACAAGGAGGGCTGGGGGCTTGTGTGATTTGCGGGCGGTGCGCGATTAGGCGCACTGGCGCGATGCAGAGAACTTTTCCAGGGTGTGAGACGATCGGTCGGTTTGCCAAGGATATCGGGGCATTTGTTTTGGATAGAGTGACAAGATGTTTATGTTTTAGTAGGACTGTGCAACATCAATAAAAGTTAAGGCTGAGGTTGGGAATTTCACCTAGGGCTTAATAGACTACAGATATACTACTGCCATATTACGAAGCCTACCTAAAGGTTTTCCAGATGCCGGCGTGATGGATGCAGTTCATGACCCAAGTTACGGATGTAATAATCCTGTGTAGAAACGCATCACCATCTTACAACCGAGTGGGAGGTTAGATGGCATATGCAGTAACAAAAAGGGACTGGTGTTCTCAAGTGCAATTGGCCAATCTAATATGTGCTCACCTCCTGATTTGACGATGCTGACATGAAGAAATATTTGACTCTAGCGAACATCAAATAGTGATTCGTCTATCGCTTAAGGGACTCATTAAAGGCTGAGGTGAGCTGAAACAGCAACGCTACACTATGGCGGGTCGGGCAGCATCCAGGCTTAAATCAAGTTCGGAATGGCACGGCTGGGCTGTCAGAAAACGGCTGAGGTTGAGTTCCATGCTGACGGTCGGAGTCTCCAGGAATTAGACTACCATCTGGTCGACCCCTGACTTGCCGAAGCCGGGCTGTTTTTATGCAGGGGTGTGACGTTTAGTGGAGAGCTCAAGGCGTTTTTCACTTGGGCTGACAGGGATTTCTCGTCTAAGCAAGGGGGATGAAGCGCCCGGCGCTTGTGGGAAACGCACCTAATGTGCAGACTGCAAGGGATGTAAGTGAGGTGCTGGGTTTTCACCCCAGGTACGGTACCTTTATCCATGTGCCACAGGTCCAAGCCTGCATCATGTCGGATCCTAGGATGAAACTCGGTTGTGGTCAACATCAGGTCATTAATGCCATTGTTCAGCCTTATACGCGAGTCAGGTTGTTTGATGGCTCAAGCTCACATATCGTCATGGTGATCTTTGGTTCAAGCTAAAATATGACTGTATTCTCAATACCAAGCACCTACCTTAGTACTTATGCACCTTAGTAGTAAAGTAGCCGTCTTTGGAGGCAGGTACCTACCCCATGGTGCCGGGCGCTTTCTCGTGCAACGGCAAGGAAAAGAGATGAGAGATAGAGGGAAAGTGAAGTCTGGTCGTGTGCGGTTAACAAAAGTAAGTGTGACCTCACCAATTCGACTGCCGCCTTCAGTCTCGTCCTCAATGTAGAACCATCAAAAGCTCCCCCCCTTTACCGCCGTGATTTAGCGATTCTCCATCATCATCAACAACTGGTCTCGCCTCTCTCCCCCTCCTCCTTCGGCCATCCGCATCCTAATATCTGCCCTTTTCCATAATTGACAGTATTCATTTTCATTTTCACACTGCTCCTGTGTCCACACTCTACATTGCACTGTTGGAAATGTCCTCATGTTCAATGATCGAGTCTCCCAATCCAGCACTTCATCAGCTCAAACTATAGTCATCAATAACTCTCTTGGTCAACCTCTTTCACCGAAACATCCCTCGACTCAAACTTTTCACGACGTCAACGCGCCGTCTTCGTCACCTGATAGTGCTGCCACAGCTGCCCATACTTCGTTACAGCCGTCTGTATCGGGACAAGATACGCGAAATCCCACAATGTTTTCCAATCTTATTGGACACACCCGGGCTCTGCTCCCTCAGGGGAAATCCGAGTGGCACGTTGAAACTAATGCCGGGAACTTTGATCATACCCCTCCTCCAAGTGGACGCGCGTCCGTAGACATGTCGAGAAGCAAGGAGAGGGGGTCCGAAGATATCAAAGGGCTCAAACCGAGTCAAGACACCACATCTCGGCAACATCTTCTCAAGACATCGCTGAGTAGCCTAAAGGTCACGGGTAAAGATAGCCCAATTCCCCCCGACCTGAGTTCGGACTCCGAGCTCACGTCAAGCACGACATCGAAGGATGCTGTCGGCACCAGTCCTGGTTCCCCAAACCATAAGACACATTTATCACAAAACTGGATGGCCGCAAATCATATCTATACGAAGTCCATAACCCATATTCAAGACAGGACCACATTCGATGATTCAGCTTGCAGAAGTCCTTTGGATTCCGCCAATGCCATGGAATCACCACGCGACGACGTAGACTTGTGGCTATCGCCCAACAAAAACTCAGTTGATTCTTGCGGTATATACTGTGAAGATGATTAGAAGTCTCGGCCTCTTCCAGTTGGAGACTCGGACTTTGAGAGTCAAGGATTAATAACCCCTGACGCTAATGGCAAGAACAGAGAGCGCCGAACTTTAGACCTTATGAATGATTACGCGAACCATATCGAAGTGAGTGCAACTGAGGTCCAAAATGAGACTGTCAAACCTTGTTTTGATGACACCCCTTTCAGCCATTTGAGAGTCCCTCTTTCCCCCGGCCAAAACAATCATTTGATGGCTCGCTATGCCAGCGATCAGCATGGCGAACAAGACTCTTTGGGCAATACAAGCAAGCATTTGACCAACTTCGAATCATCAGACGCTCAGTTGGATGGGCTGCGCGATCGTAATAAGAGCTCTTATGTGGTGGGTTCTTCAGTATCACCGCTTATCGGAGACCGAAGCTCCCCAGCCGTAAATATGAATCGACCAGTCCGAAGCCGGTCTTCGGGATCTGTCATGGATTATCTCTGGAAAATTCATTGGCTCAAACGACTATCCCGCACATCCAGGACCTACAGCTCAAGGCTTACAGAGCTTCCACCTCGAACCAAGTCAATTAGATCTGATGATCGTCGTCCATCAGAACCCGTGTTGCCAAGCAGCAGGGCTCTGCGTAGGCTGTCAGCTTGGTCGACTTTGTCTGGAAAATCAGACCCTGGAATCGACGGAGTACTTTTCAAGCGCGCCTTCAGCGATCTTGAAAGGCTTCTTGATGAAGCAGTTTCACTTGTCTTGGAGGTCGCAGACCATTCAGGAGCTGCAGCATGTGTTAACTACGCCTCTGTACCAAATGGCCATGTCTCCGGTTTCTTGGTTGACTCGAATGAAACGATAATCAACAGAGGCCAGGAAACCGATGGCCAAGTACTTCCTATTGGTAGAGAAGATGCGACCTGCCCAGTGAGACCAGGCTGCAGACGTGCTGCCACCTACACTGCGATATCCAAACGTCCGCGTTTGGCAGATGTCGTTGAAAGCTATTCTGGAACTTACCAAGAGCTTCGAGCAAGAACTCATGTTGAACAAAGACAACACAGCGGTTTCTCACGACGCTCTTCACCAAGTCGAAGATCCTGGAGATCTACCCCAGGAAACACTGCGGCCCGCAAGCGCCAACCTATCATGCTGAAGGATCTCAGCAGCACAAGTGCCCTTCTCGACGATACTGGTGAAATGTACACTAAAGTACAGGACACAGTTTATAAACGCTCTGCAACTGCAAATGTTTCTTCAGCTATTCGGAGCCGAACCGGGCATGATACCCTACCAGAACATGGCTTTTCCGGCAGAAGGCTACACGGTGAGCATGGAATCAATTTACGAAAGAGATCTCATGTGAGTCTACGGGACGTGCAAGGATTCAATCTTCCCAAGTCACATATCAGACAGCCAATTGCGAGGGATTGGTCACCAATTCGCAAACGGTTTGTCGCTTCCACCGCCTGCTTGAGCACAGCTCTTATTGGGGTGCTGCTTGGGATCTATACAGGTTTAGTTCCATCAATCCAGTACTATATCGTGGATCAATCTCACGTCACTGTTCATGGTAACACGGGTTGTTTCCTAGCCCTTGCCTTACCCTCATTCTTTCTCTGGCCATTGCCCTTACTTCATGGTCGAAAGCCATACATTATGTCAAGTCTCATTATTGCAATGCCTCTTCTTTTCCCACAAGCAATCGCCGTTAGCAGCCCAAGGCTGACCAACACTACATCCTGGAGGGTAATGCTTCTGGTGTCGCGTACATTGATGGGTGGCTCATTAGGTTTTGCCAGCATGAACTTTCACTCAGTTCTGACGGATCTGTTTGGTGCTTCTCTAATGTGCCAACACCCTCATGAAGAGGTTGTTGATCAGTTCGACGCAAGAAGACATGGAGGTGGCATGGGTGTCTGGCTTGGTATTTGGACTTGGTGCTGGATTGGATCCCTTGCAATTGGCTTTCTCATCGGCGCAGCTATCATTGACAAACACCCTCCAGAATGGGGATTTTACATTAGCATCGCGATGATTGCTGTTGTGTTGATCCTCAATGTCATATGCCCTGAAGTCCGGCGGTCTGCATTCAGGCGGTCGATTGCAGAAGTGCGAACAGGAGATGACATCTCGCGTCGATTGGCACGAGGAGAAGTCATGATGCATCGAGTCAAGACAGGCCCAAAGTGGTGGGGACAGGAAGCATATCATGGAGTTCGTTTATCCTTGGAGATGCTTGAGCAACCGGGTTTCGCTGTTATCGCGATATATGTTGCATGGATTTATGCACAGATTGTCCTTGTGATCATCCTATTGGGCTCACTTGTGTCTCGGTTCTACCATCTTAGATCGCCTTATGTCGGTCTCCATGTCGCTGCTGTCGCCCTCGGCGCTCTGCTTGCAATCCCTTTCCAGAAGGCCAGCATCTTTTCAAGATCTCGAAAACGAGAGGGCAAAGTGAACAGCGAGATTATTGGTAAGGAGGTGGTGTGGTCTTCACATCTAATTCGCCGGGCCATCTTTACCATCACCCTACCCATTGGTGGTGCATGTTACGCTGCTGTCTCCTCGGGGCCTCCCATCAGTTCCGGTGTGCCAACGTTTTTTGCGTTGTGCATGGGCTTTCTATCATGTCTCGCAATCTCAGAATGCAACGGGCTTATCATGGAAACTTTTGACACGTCGGATCTGTCTCCCGGTATGGTTGGTCGCCACCATGATCCCTTGGGCCAAGACCAGCGTAGGACCAACTACTCATCTTTCCCGAGAGTGACAGCGGGATTTGCTATGATGCAATCCCTCTCGTACATTCTTGCAGCTGGCTCAACCGCGCTAGGTGGTCATGTAACTCGGAAGCTAGGCCAACAAGTCGCCACGAGTGTTGTAGCTGGTATACTCTTCTTATTGACTGCTCTTTTGCTGCTTGTTCTCATACGGTTCAAGAATGTGCTCATCATACCTCGTTCAAAATCGGAGGAAATGGAGAGAATCACTCAAGCCCGACGACGATCTTCGAAACGTCGGGCTTCCATGCCCAACGACTTACGCGCATTGATGGAAGAAGATTACGCTTGGCGGCCCACAATGATAGGGAACCCAATGGGCAAAAATCGTCGGATGAACGTACTAGAAATGGGAAACCTGACAAGATGGCAAGATATCCGAAGAAGAAATAAGCTTATAGATGCAGGTGTGCATCTCAACCGTGATACATTGGACCACGGCCTAGATGCTCTTGATGTTGCACTCGAGAACCACATTGACGACATGCGTCAGAATGCGTCAGGGTTCTTCAGGCGAGGAAGTTTAAGAAAGCACGGAAGCCGCCTTCGTCGTAGCAATCAAAGCAGCGAACAAACGTTTCATGACCTAGAATTGGATATGCTCGATCCAGTCGGGACTCCGAGCGAGTCATCCCAGCAACCTCAGCAGTTCGTTGAAAGAGAATGTGTTATGGGTCAAACAATCAAGGAGGAGAACAAGGACGAAGCTCAACCTGGGTCCAGCAAGTTGCGAAAGGACCAGGATTGAAGGACCAAAAAGAAAGAGAGAAAAAACTTCAGATTGCGAGGAATGACCTTATAAAATTAGAATGAATGTCTAAGGTGGTGTAGTATAGGTGTATACAAAGATTTTGCCCTAAACTCGTGTGCGATCCTGGTGCCTTTTGCTTCCAGTCTATGGCTAATGCTAATGCTCATTATAGCTTCCACTTCCAAATGCGTGACTATTATACAAGAGTGATATGTAATCTAATGCACAAAATAAAAGAACGGTGAGAGTGTATATGCGTCAGTGGTCACTCTGCGAGTCTGCTTTTCTTATTGTACGTTCAGGACCAGGTCATCTCCTCGCCGTGTAGGCGTCAATGTTGGCTTCCAATGAGGCGACATGGGAAGGTTGGGCGAAGTCTTATTTTGAAAATCGCGATTCCACTTTGAAGCAACAGGTTTGTCTGTACCGATGGTCATCCCAGCCGCGCGATCCGAACCGACACGCTTGGCAAGGAGTGAATCCTGGTTTTCAGAGTCGACAAGGGGCGGGTTCATGGGTTGGGGAGGACGGTAGCTTTGATACTGGGAGGGATGGATTTGGGTTGGCTGTTGGGCAGGATATGGTTGAAATGATTGATAACTCCCTTGGTAGCGAGGGTAAGGTTGTTGGCCTGGCCGGGGCTGAAGAGATGGATACATCTGCAGTTGCTGATAGGGTTGGCGATGCTGTATTGGGCGCTGGTAGTGCTGCAGGGACTGTTGCGGCGGGAAAGATTGATATTCTGTAGGCATACGTTGGGTACGCTGCCAATGGTTCTGTTGCGGTTGCGGTTGCGGTTGCGGTTGTTGGTACTGGCGTTGTTGCTCGTGATGCTGGGAATTGAGACGTGGGACGGGTTCCCAAGCTGCTTGTTGCTGACGAGGAGAGGGTTGAAACGAGGGAGGCCTCTGGTACGGTCTATACTGCTGGGGTTGAGCACCCGAGACAGAGCTGCGATGTTGAGAGGGCCGACGACTGTGAAGAGGCTGAGGATACGGAGGATCAAAGTAGTAAGGGGAAGATCGGATCTGGTTTGGGTTCTCAGTCGGAGGTGCTGCGCTCTCGTCTGGCTCTGGAGAGGGCTCAACTATTCTCATTGTTGGCGAGGCTGTCTCAAGTCCTGCATTGGCGATGGACTGGGGGTTTTGAGGAGCTGCCTGTGGCTGAGGTTGTGCGTATGACTTTGGCTTTGACTGTAGAGCTGCGTAGTATGCACTGGGGGGCTGCATCATTCCTAAAGTCGGACTTGGCTGCCCAGGAGGACTGTACACAACCTGTCGCGTGGGAGGAGCAGACTTCGTATTGGCGTTAACACCGAGATTGCCTAGCTGGCTGGCACGTCTAGGATCACGAGGTGGGATCTTGGGCTGCTGCTGGCGAGCCCGAACTGATTGGGGAGATTCCGCAACAGGAGAAAGGCTGACTTGTTGTTCAAGCGCTACAGATGGAATGCTTGAGGAGGATTCGGTTGAGGTGGTGATTATGGTGGCACTGCTGCTGCTAGAGTCTTCTCGTGGTCCAGTCAGGGGCCTGGTCATGGAACGACGCATCGAAGCGCTGCGTCGTGGGTGAGATTGCGACGAGAAGAATGGAGAGGGATACTGTGGGCGAGGTCCGGCAGGTCTGGTTTGACTACCAGCGGGAATAATCTCAGCCGGAGGAGCAAGCGTCTTGGCACTGCTTTGTTCTGCACTACCGAAAGAGCCGTTATTGTTGCTAGGCAGTGGCCTTGATGCTCCTTCTTGAGGTATTTTGGAGTCTTGCGAGCCCCGTGCTATGACGGAAGCACGCTTTGGATTGCCGAGAACCCAGTTACCATACTGATCGGCCACATAGTAGGTCGTTGCTGAGAGGGGTGTTGTGGGTGGTCTCCAAACCTGGGTGTTAGCATTTGGAGATATCGACGTTCGGTCTTCTTCAAACTCTGTCACATTGCTCTCACGGTTGCTCATCCTTACAGCCGGTCCTGTCGAAGCCTCAGCTGGTGGGATCTGCAGCTTTAGGGGTGTAGGGGGCATAGGCTTGGATCTTCTTGGCGAAGCGACAGCAGCAAGTGTTGGTGGTGCTACATGAGAGTTTTCATCTCTGCCCAGTCGTCCGGCATCTGCTGATTCCGGCTTGAGAAGAGGCAAAGGCTTCTCGTTGGCGGTTCCAAGCGATAGATCCGGCAGTGTTGGTTTTGCAGGGAGCAGTTTTGATGCCCGCCTCAGGGGGGAAGTATGCACGGTGTTGCGGCTTGAAGGAGGAGGTGATAACGCTACGCCGATGTTTTCAGGTTTGACACTCCTCCTATTGTAAGCAGGCGGTGGTGGCGGGTTATTCGTAGGATCTAAGTCAGGACGGAGTTGGTGGATCATCCACGAGTTATGTCCATCATTATCAGACCGATCTACCTTATAACCCCAAGTATCTCTCATAGGAAGAAAGCCGGTCCTGATCTGAGGATACTTTCTTCGTCTGTAGTATCTCGCCAATACAATGGCTCCAACCGCAACTCCAACGGCGGCAATGACGCCTACTGATATACCAACAACCTGTTCGGTGGATAGTTTGTCTGAATCATCACTGTCCCCATCTTTGCTCGCGCCGCCGGCACCACCAGATATCTCTGTAGTAGCGGTCTCGGTCTTCGAGGTAGACAAAGAAGTCTCAAAAGTCGTGGTTTTGGTGAACGGGGGTTCGGTAATTGAGATGATATCTGAATCATCAGGCGAGCTGGTTGTAGAACGTTCCTTAGCCGTCGATCTCGTTGATCTAGTTGTGGTTTTCGTCGATGGTCTGGGAATGAGAGGGGTGGAAGATGTATCGATGACTAGGGTTGTTGGGAGTGTGCGAATAGTTGTCGATGTATCAGGGCGTGATGTAGTCCTGGTCTTGGTGGTGATCACAGAGGGGAAGGTTACCACTCCTCCTGAAGGGGCCAAAACTAATGTTGCTGTGATAGTGAGATAAGTAGGGTGCACCGCATTGGGCCTCTCGTTACATATATCATAGGCATTCTCAATGACTCGATCTATTTTTGTGTAAGCAACACTCTTTTGGTACTCTTCGTGGCTCGTTGTACATACCACTCGCTTCAACTTTCGAACAGAATCCAATGGATCGTTCAGCAGAGATGCATTGCATTGCACCTTCACCCAAAGTAAACCCTGAGGCGCCCCTTTGAGAACACAAACAATCCAATAGAGGTCTTCCAGTGCAAGTGTTCTGGGCATAATTGACCTTCAGGAAAGAAGCGAAGCATTCCTCAGCACAGCTAGGAATGAAGGTCGAGAACTCGTTGGAGATATTACTCGCCAGTACAACGGTTACACAAAAGATCAACCATGCCGGCACGAAGGAAAATGGCCAACTGGCCATTCTACAACGAAACATCTAGAGGCAAGAATATCAGTCCCAGCTCGGGGCCGGTCACGTCGAGCCGACGAGCTCACCTATAGAGAAGGATATCTTATTAAAAGAGATGGCCAGCATCTCAACGAAGTGGATTCATGAGCAGTTGTGACAAGAGAACAAAGAGAAATGAAGTGAAAGTGAAATTAGTGAGAGAGATTGTACAGACAGCCATAGACGAGACAACAGAAGGGAAAAGGGAAAGGGAAATACGAAACACGGTCACAACGGATGGATAAGGTAGGAAACACAAGGACATATGAAGACAAGACTGCATGCATATGCATTCTCAGCAGCCGCCGTCTCCCGCTATAGCACGGAAAGCTGATCGTGACATGGGAAGATGCAAGAAAAGGCCAGCGCTTGCTGGACGCTGTAAGTCCTGCATCTGCAAGCCTCCTCTTCAGCTCAAGGCCTCTCGAGGAGTATGGAGCCGCCCAGAGCGGGCCCTCAACGCTCTCTGCGTCATTATGGAAGAAGCTGGATCCGAGAGCTGCTGCTGCAGGTGCTATTTTTGCCTAAAGATAGAGAGGAATAGATCAGACAATCCGAAACCCAACGAGTGGTGATGTTTGTTTGGCGGTTAGAGTTTGACCTATGACTGGCTGGGGCTTCTTGTAGCGCCTTTAGACGCGTGAGGGACTTTGAGCGTCAACGGTTGACAGCCAACCAGCCACTGGAAGCATGATGATTGATCACGTGAAGCCACCTCCATCCAATAGCGGTGTCTATATAGCCTCAATAGGTGGTCTAGTATAGGCCGCCAGCTGCAGATCGACCACCTTTGTTAAGCTTGATAATGTCAAGACAACGTGGAAATGTGATGACTACAATTTTCACGCCGTGGCTAGTTTCGTAGTCAGTTGGGTGGTCATCGTCAACCTACCCTTCACAAGTCTCTCTGAAACGGTCACTTTTGGGTCGGCTGAAAGAACTCAGCGTTACTTCGTCTTGGCCAAACCTCAACATCTCGGTTCGTTACGAGATCTCAGAGACAGGGTTGAGGCTGACCAAGAGAACTGGTCCTTGTTTCAGTCGTTTAGAATGGACGTCTATGGATCAATCAAATAGTGACATGACCCACGCTGTCTTGGCCTGCTTCAGATTCTCATAGCCAAAGGATATACGCACAATCGCATTTTACGATACCATTCTGTGACCTGTTTTTGACCCTTGGAAAATGACTTATTCATGTCATACTCGTAATCCTTTAGATACTCGATCCTCCGCTTCCAACAGGAGTCTACTCAGTGACCGATATTGAAATACCTGGGACCTCCACAAGCTCTCCTCTACTATCTTAACACAACACTACTCGTGGCCAACTTTACGGGATATATTCGCATTGAAGATCTAAATTCTCCCCCGTTTTAAGGCTCACCTACCACCACAAAAGCCTCCTGTCAAGTTCATGCTTCTCAGCCCTAGAACTTGCATTTCGGAGACGCAATACGCATGTCAAATTCCTGGGCAAAAGATGGGGGGGGGTTTCATAAACGATAAGGATCCACAACAGCCTCAGACGCCGACGCCGACATGACACCCACAATAGAACAACAAATCCGCCAGGGCATAGGAAGCTCAGAACACCACTGACCCGTATCTTGTCTGTGGCAGAAAAAACGCCACAGGTGGTTTGGCTTCGCCCAACTAAATGCTATGCAATCATAAATTCCTCTATTGGTAACCTACATGGCCATCTCAGCCTGTAGTTTCCGGAGTTCGGCTTCCTCGTCGTCTTCCTCGACAGCCTGCTTCTTGCTTGATACAGCTGTAACTTGTTAGCCTCAGTAAAAAACCTTATCCGGCCAGGGCACATACGCTCCGCACTAGCCGGCGTAGGCAACTTGTGGACGGCATCCGAAACAGGGACGGTGCCTGTTTTGAGCATCTGCTCGTCGAGTTGCTCCTGTTGTAGTTCATCCAACTCGTTCTCCAACTCCTCATCGTCGATCGGCTCGCCCAATGAGTTCGAAGTGATAGCGTTGACGATTTCGTCGCTCATAGCATTATGCTCTCGCAATTCCTCCCTGTAACATCGAGTTAGCAAAAATCACACTTCACACAATATGGTGGAAGGAGCCAAGATGAGAACATACATTGTCGCATCAACCTTATCTACCGTGAGACCTCCGTAGATCTGCTTCATCGCCGCGTTGGCGTTGCTCATCGCCGCCAGAGTCTCCTTGTTGATGTTGGCCGACTCGATCGAGTTGATTTGCTGCTCTAGTGTTCCGATCTGTGCAACGGTTTGCTCGAGCGAGTGCTCGTGTGTCTTCTTGCGTCTCAAGGCCGCCTTGGCCGCTATCATACAGATCAGCATTTCTGCCCCGCATTATTCTGCTTGCTAAGTTGATCGCATACCGTTCTTGTTGCTGCTGACGTTCTTGCGTGCGACAGAATCCTGCTCATCAATTTGGGTTTGCAGATGTCTCTCACGCTTCTGCAGCATATCAAGCTGCGCTCGCAGACCAAGAATCGCATTCTTGGGGGTATCCTTGCGCTTCTGGGCAGCGGCACCACCAAACCAACCCCACATGTTTACGGTTGCTGATCGCTAAAGGGTGATAAAAGGGAATGAAATGGATGAGGAAAAGGGGAGCTCGTCCTGTTTCTTTGGGAAAATCGGTCTCGTCTTATGTTGTCGAAGCAGGAGAGGCGTAACGAGCCTCGACTCAGGATTGGGTAGTGGGGTCAGGCTGAAAGAGGACAATATCCACCAGGATCACGCAGGATATCCGAAGCGTCTAGGATTAAACAAGTTTGAGCAGCGTGAGATGCCCCGTATGTTGTTTTGCGCAATTTCGTCGTCGTAAGTGTCGTCGTCTTAGGTAGTGTAGTGTTGAAGGCAGCCTGCGGGACTCTTATCGTTGCCTGTGTGATGACGGCACCTTGGCCTTGCCCGCCATTTCCTCTTAATTGCATATTATGGGGCTGTCCTTTGTATGTGCAAGATCGCTCAGGTGCACCCGCTTCATGTGACGCAATATCCACATGGCCAGCCCAAAAATGGAATGATTCGTCGTATACCTATCACAACTGCCCTGCCTTGGGCAAACATGAAGTTATTCGCAAGTTATCGAAACATGGTCAACAAGTACAGGTTGGTGATAGTTTAATCATCTTTATTATTCCGATTATCGCGTTTCAAGATAGAAGTCAGGGTCATCAGTGTCCCAGGCTGATTATGAAGTTAAAACATTCAGCAGTTACAGGTACCATTCGTGGTCAGAGTTATTGGATAGAATTTGAGGGAGACCGATTAGTTCATTAAGGTACACGGGCGCATTGCACTCCTTCTATCTGCACATCTTGCTCCGAACTCCGCCAGCCATTCATATAATACAGGGCTCCTACAATCTATATCACAATTACTGCTGAGTCTTCATAACAAGGCGCGTTTCCCATCTGGCAACCAAAAACCAGTTTCCAAATATTACAGAAAAGCATCTGCTTCGCTTTTAGTCCATTCCCCCAAGAAATACCCTTAGCGCCAACATATTCCGTATTAAAGACACGACAGATCAGGTCGAAATCGAGTGTAGTAAGTTTCTTGAAAGATAATGTTTTGTTGCTTGTGTGCCAAGCTCAGCTTGAGAGCCAGCACACCAAATTGTCCGAATAAATGTTGGAAACGTTAACAGCGTAACGTCATGGGTCTGCGTATATGGGTTGAGGCGGTCTAAGAACCGGTAGGATAAGGTGATTTGGTACAAGACGTCAACTCGAAAACTATGCTTCAAGTTTGAGGTCCTCATAGGTTACTGCCTTTCTCTTGGGTATCGTAGTGCCAGACGATGTAGTTGGGAAGACCAATGACTTGGTAACCGGCCCGCTTCGCCATCTTAGCGAAGCCTTCTGTCTCGGCTTGATTCTCGAAAGCATAGGCTGGGAAGTTGATGCCTGGAGACAATGTTAGCTATGAAGCCATGGTCCATGTCATCTCAGAATACATACCGGATCGATGAACGTCTGCTTTGACAAGAATGTTGACACCTCCAATACCGTCGAGTTGAACCTCGACATCTTTATTTTCGCGCCAGTCTCCCATCTTGCACATGTATTCACGTCCAGTGTCGAATTCCTTGTAGCCTTCGACAATCACTGTGTCCTTTGGTAGGCTGTTGGCGAGCTTTCGACCCTTGTCCGACTCGATCCATGAGTTGTAGTCGACTACATGGAATGTTAGCGAGTTTCTAAAAATCATAGCCTGCGTTACTAGTACTTACATCGGCCCTCAATATCAACGCCCTTCTCAAACCTATGGAACCAGATGTCTCAGATTTGTTAGTGTCATGATGTCTCAGAAACTGGCTTCCGGTGGCTTACTAGGGACCAGAATATCTCTGTCATGAGCAATGAAATCCTCGATAATTCGTCTTGGTGCTTGTTCGATATCGACGTCACGCCAGTACACCCATGAATGTTCCGGTTTCAGAGCTGTGGCCAAAAGGTAGTTCCTTGCCTTAGCCATAGCTTTGCGACGTGGTGCCTGTACTTCAAACCCGTGTCTCTGCTCCGCATCCTGACTAAGGTGAAAATGGAAGTTCTTCTCGACAACCGTGATACTGTTGAAAGGAACCTCGTCCTTGCGTTTTTGTAGGTGGTCCAGCTCAGAAGCAAGTACAGCAAGCGTGTCGTCTTTCGAATCGGATATCAAAAATGCGAGATCGATCAGGCGGTGCGGATAGGTGAGCTCGGCGATGAGTTTGAAGTAGTTCTTGAGGAAAGGAGCAGCATCCTTCAGGGGCGTCAGGATCAATATTCGTTCGTTTCGGATAAGCGCTTGTGGGCTTGAGGTGATCGGGTTTAAATCAATGTGCTGGATCGATGGAGATTCAACTTTGAGGGGCTTATGGTGGTTGAAAAGGACAGGTGTTTGCATGTGCGCATTCCATAGGGCATGTTCGTTCGGCGTCATTTCCATTGGCGACTTGTTTGGTCCCCAACAGCGAACACTGTCTGCATGTTAGTCAAGCTGTTGTTCCTCGGACTTTAGCAGGAGTATACACACTTTTGCGGTCCAGGAGGTGGCGCTCGAAAGGAACGGTATAGTAGCATCACAATACTAGTTACACCTATTAGGAGAAGCAAACGTGATCGTGTCAAGTTACTTCGCAACACCCTACTCGGAGGAATCTGTGCCTTTGCGGCCTTCCAGTTGAGTCCACCGCCTGGAAGAAGCATGGTGAATGCTTCGAGTAGTCGTTTTCCCACTCCGTCGCTTTGTTCGAAGGGTTTGTCGTTGGTTTGATACCAGAGCTGTCGTAGCAGCGCTTCTCACGGTTTGTCGTCAGCAACCACGTGAGATCTCCAATGTTGGCTTTTATGTCGATGCGCCCGACACAGCAATGGCTCTGTGTATCAATTATTCGTGTCTGTATTGCAGAAAGCCCTGGCGTAGTTGGCAGCGACTCTCATGTAATCTTGTGCCTGGGCAGACGATATCCTGATATGCCTCCCTGCACAGGGTTCTGCTGACCACTTTGAGGTTATTGCTGTCTCGCAAGGGGTCTAGCGTGTCCAAAGTGGCTCACAGAGCGACAATATTCGCATGGATTGACCAGAATTAAGTGGTGAGACCGGAAACGAGTGTGTGGTGGTTTTCGGAAACCAATCGTGAAGTTAGTATACGTAGGTTGGAAGAAGCCAGATCAAAAAAAAAAAAAAAAAAGCACTACTATTAACATGACAATATTATCCACGTTGCGACATCTCAGATCAGCACTTTGACTTCCGTTGGCTCAACAGGTAGGTAGGTACAGTACCTACCTACAGTCCGGGTTGTGGCCGGGACAGGGTTCCTGCCTGGCTGGCAGTGGAGCGCTCCAGAGCTGTCAGGTGCTCCGATCAGTAAGAGTGGTGTTAGGGGCAGACAGCCCCTATCGAAACGGGCGATATTGCCTAGTACCTTCCATAGTAGCTTGGAAGGATAGTAGGTAGGTAGGTAGGTACTTACCCTACAGAGTTCCCTTGAAGTTCAATTGAGGCCTCGATCTTGGGCTTTCCTGGTGGGATTCCTATTATTCCATATACTCTGTTGGAAGCTTGCTAAGCAGTAGGCGGTAAAACATATGATACTCTATAGGTTGACCTGTATGCAGGCAATGGGCGCTTGGTATCACCAACATCCAATTCCGGTGTGGAACCTGAGGTAAATAATATGAACTTCTACGTTTCTAAACATTAGCCTCATGTCTAATGAGAGCTATATTCCAAAAAAACCCCAAAAAACTTACGGATTAACGCTGACGCATTGGCGCCTCTTTTTATATCTCAATACCTCGTACCTTTTGACGACGAACATAAGGGGTTGTGTTGGTGCCTGATTGGCAAAAGGTGCTGACAAATTGAGACCTCGCCAGAGCTGGTTGTCGCTTATGTTTAGGCCATCTTTGGATTCTCAACCACTGACGTTTTTTGGTTCCAGATCCGCAAAGAGATCGGCCAATGACATAAACAAGGTGCACTTGCCACAAGCTTCTTAATCAATGTGAGATAGCCATCAAAGACCATCGCGTTCACCGGCAAGAATAATCCAAATCCGAAGAACAAACCTTGCCCCTCCCCCCTTCAGGGATTACTTGGGGATTGTCGGGTATTCATCATAAGCCAGAGTGCTCCATGCTCCTGGCGCTCTAACGATATCATCGCTTGCTGGTTGTACAACCATTCACATTACCGTTACAAAACATAGGACTACATCAAGACTCACTTGGACACACAATATGCCCGTGACAAGGCGCTCTTTACGTATTAGTGCTCTGCCTGCAACCAAGGTTGAACCACCAGCCAAGCCGACATCGCAGACTACTCATCGGAAGCGCAAAGCAGCTGCTGTTCAAGATGAGCCCCAGGCACCATCAACACCACCCTCGAGGAAGCGTGCGCAAGGCAAGTCTGCAACATCAACAGCTCTGCCTCCAATGACTCCTACACCAACTGCTGCCGGTGTCTTCGCTGAACCAACAGGCTCTACCAATAGGCCTCGCACTGCGACAGTTACACGACTTGCAAATCCCAAGCTGACAAATGCAACACTTCTTTCACCAGAGACTTCGCGGCTTGTTGCCTCACGATATATCAAGACTGTCTCGCCCAGCAAGACACCTCAGGTTAAAACAACAACAGAGAATCTGCTTAAAGAGGCATGCGACTATCTCATCAAAGTTGATCCTCGTATGAAGCCTCTGGTGGAGAGTCACTACTGCCGAGTATTTTCACCAGAGGGACTGGCAGAGAAGATCGACCCGTTTGAGAACCTTTCAAGTGGTATAATCAGCCAACAGGTATCAGGAGCGGCAGCCAAGTCAATAAAGGCCAAGTTTCTCACACTATTCGAAGAGCTACCAGGAACTCGATTTCCTCATCCATCTCAAGTGTCAGCCAAATCAATTGAGGAGCTTCGCAAAGCAGGATTATCCCAACGCAAGGCTGAATATATCAAAGGCCTCGCAGAAAAGTTCACCAGTGGAGAGCTGAGTGCTCATATGCTCCACGATGCTTCGGATGAGGAGGTCATGGAAAAGCTGATTGCTGTGAGGGGCCTTGGGAAGTGGTCTGTCGAGATGTTTGCATGCTTTGGGCTCAAACGAATGGACGTCTTCTCACTCGGTGATCTTGGTGTTCAGAGAGGTATGGCTGCGTTCGTTGGGCGCGACGTAGCTAAGCTCAAGGCGAAGGGCGGCGGCAAATGGAAGTATATGTCAGAGCAAGACATGACAGAGCTGTCGAATAAGTTCTCACCATATCGAAGTCTCTTCATGTGGTACATGTGGCGAGTTGAAGAGACAGACATCAGTACGATGGAATAAGCTTTGGTTGCCGGGTCGGCGTGTTTGTTGTCATCGTGCTCCTCAGAAAAAGATCCCACATGGTGTTGATCAGATACACTTTCACGGCCATGTACTGTGAGTGGTGATGTCATGTCACAGCCTTCAATGCATAGAATTAGACAAATGTGCTGATGATTGGCCTGGACCCGGTAAATAAAGCCCGTTGTACGCGTCTAATGATACATACACAATGGGTTTCTTCAAAATGCACTGATTCGGTTAAGTCTTGAGAATGTTTCTGGTATACAGAGGGCATGTTTCCCATTGGTGTTACAGGATCATAGTAACCAACTCTGACTGGCCCAATTTGCACAAAGACATGATTCGACATCGGCGATCGGCCCCAGGGGAGGCCTGCTGTTGTGGATTCACCATCCCAACGGCGTGAAGACGGTTGCGCCACGAATCGACTATGAGCGCCCCTGCCGGGCCTGCAGCAGGCCTCGATTCATCTTCGGGGAAAGGTCACAAGAAAGAAAATGGGGTTCTCAGATCAGACGCATGAATACGTTCGGCAACGTGTTCAACCAGCAACCATCTTGACTCGAGCTCACCCACGGGAGCTGGCTTAATGGCTCAGCCCCGATATTCAGAGGCGTTTAGTCTCTGGAGAGAAGTCTAACAAACCTTGTGCAACCACTTCGCAAATCGTCGAAACTCTCCATGCTGTCTTGGCAG